>JAYGXS010000295.1:0-33742 GCA_036362985.1 Ligula intestinalis
ATCGTCGACGGACGAATATTTCTGTCCGCCTGAGTTAATCTCAACCTGGTGGGCGTGGCGGTTATTTGGTTCTTGGCCGGCTTCTTCCCTTTTCACCTCCAAAACTGGTTCTATTCCACACTTGAGTTTATTTTGCTTTCCTTTTGGCTTTGTTCGAACTGACTGGAGCCTTGTGCGCAATGCTTTGGTGCATTCGGCTGCGTCGAGGTGCTAGACATTAACAATCGTTCTAAGTGCAGTTGAACAAATTAGGACAAATTAGTCACCTCGGTGGAATTCGCACCCACATCAGCATAGAAGGCTTTAATACAGCCAACGCTGCACCATATGAGCTACGAAGGAACACCGAAGCTTTAAATCGAATCACAAGTGGATTTATATACCCGCCCAGCCTACTGCACGTACGGAATCCACCATTACGGGTAACAATTAAGTGAGATGATTACTAAGTAAAGCCTGTTTGGGCAGTCAGATTGCTGTATCTGTAGTAGTTTATTCCATATGTGCAGTGTGTGTATTTGACCATCGATTACGATGAGGTCCACCAAGTGCACCAGCAGGTTGGTACAGAAAGGTGACAGTCTCAGGCTTGAGCTTTTAAGTAATAGAGGTCGTAGTTAGACGCTCTGCACTCTTTACCTTCCCCGGAGTTTGGAAGACTTAATGGGGTCCAGCATGGGCTGCTGTATCAAATGCAAACCAATACACCACCTCACTTAATCTTAAGTGACAGAAGACTTTGGGTGAGTACTTCTGTGCTATTGTATGTGTGCTACAGTAGGTGTCTAGCCAGACTTAAGTAAACCAAGACTCAAAGTGATACTTTTAGTACTACTAACTAGGGCGTAACTTAACCATAGTACTTATTGGTACTGGTAATGACTGTTGTGTACATCGAAACATATCCCTTAAATCTCGGCAAGAAGTCTAGTAGCACTAATTCTGGCACTGACGCCACCATTTGTCAGAGATGAAGCTGATTAAGCCAACGTTCGGGCTCATATCTCCTTGGTTTCAACAAGAAATGTGACTCTGGGTTTAGCTATTTCGGGTAAGTACATGCTTGGGGTCCTGAGCACAGCAGTGTTTCCCTTGGTTTTTGCACTCTCAACTCAATCAATCGAGCTGTGTACGTTTCTGCTAGGTTTGGACTAAGATACTGCTACTTTAGGTACGTGCTTATGATGAAGTGCTAAATGTTCAGTTATCATGCTTACTAATGTCAGTAGATAGTATACTATAAGTACTGCCTGTGTATGCGTTTAAGGAGTCGCGTTAAGTATGCATTCCCAATCTAGGTGAGGAAATAGTGATTAGCATTTAGTTAATAATAGCGCGTTTGTAAAGTAGTTCAAAGTCTCAAAAATGCCCTTATGTCGAGCAGTTTGCCGTATTTCGCCCTCCCAGCTCTATGTGCCAGGTTGTGCCAGCTTGGCATGGTGCAATTTTCTGTTTGTCAGGCAGTATGAGGTGGCAAGTAATCTGCCTACAACATGTGCCTCCACCGGAGATTTTGAGCAGCCCGAGGTGAGTCAGGGCTATCGGGGATAGGTTCGTGACAGATTGACTGAGTCAGCTTCCACTCAGATTAAGCTGTAGACAGGGCGGGTAAAGCTGTGATTAAATATAAGGTGTAATGGTGTAGCCTTGGCTGTACTAAAGACTTCACTGTTGATGAAGGTGCGAATCCTGCAAAGGCCGCAGTATTTTTATAATGGGGTCAACTGAGCTATAAAAATATGTCAAATCCTCCTTATAAGTTTTTATTCAATTCATCACCCTCTGTGTGATAGGTCGTTTGCTGCATGCATCGTCAAATACGTGAACATTTGTGTCGCTGGACCTACAGAAAAGAAAAAAGGCAGCTTGGAAAGGATAATGCCATTACCGCCAAGCTTTAACCCAGTCAAACGGAAACATTCTGTGATTTTTTATGGATTTAACGCGATGAACCCGGCAAAAAGCAAACGCTGTGAGCAGAGCGATGCAATCTTTGAAGAATCATTTAACTGGAGCGCAATGACCTCCCCTGCAATTGTCAGCTCTGCAGCTCTGCCCACCGGTAAGAGCCATCGGCCACAAGGGAGGCAATGAGTGAGCACTGCATTAGTGAGCCAAATCATCAAGGCATTATCACGCTACTAATCACTGCACATAAACACACACCGACAGCTAATGATCTCGGTGGAAAAGAGCCAGCGCCCAACGTATCGAGTGCGACCACTGATGATTAATTTGAGAACTGATACTTGTAAGGTTTTTAGAAAAAATCCGAACGAATTCTGCAACAAACATGTATTCGTAAAAACACCGACACTACGTATAGAAAAAAAGTAAGTGAGCCTATCACCCCAATGGACATCTGCACATCGCTACTGTACCTGGACAGTATCTTTTATTCAGAAAAATCAACAAACAGGTAGCTTTTCTGTTGATAAGACCTTGAATTACGATTCTACCATATTTTCCTCTTTTTTACTATTTATTTTTATAAATAGCTTGTAGAATATGGAAGGCTGCAAACTGATCCTTGCTTTTCTTAGTGAGAAACTGAAAAAGTAATAGTGTCCAATCAATTCTACGCACATTCTATGTCGTTTCTTCCCCGAATATTAAAGCTTCAAGAAAAAACAATAAATATATGCACTCATTTCCAAAATGCAACTGCGCTTCACCAAAAAAGGAAAATAAAAATAAACTTATCAGCGTTCCTACTGATTAATTTTGAATGCCAATCACATTTTAGTTTTCTTATTTTTCTTACGCATTTATTTTTCTAAAACCTCCTAAAGCAAAAAAAGGCTGCAAAGTACTCCTCGCTCTTCTAGGGAGAAACTGAAACTTTACCGGTTTCAACAACAGTAAAATCGTACATAATTTTAATGGAAGAAATGCCTTCTTAACATATGCAACAGGTAATATTTGCGATCTCGTTTGCCATTCGATTTACATCTAACTTTTTCCCTAATTTCTCCACCAGCAACCACAAACGCAATCATCTTTATTTCAATCAATTAAATGTTGTGCAACACAAAGTAGTTAATCCCCTATGATGTCTCACTATAAACGTTGCAACATAAACCTGACACATTTGCAATTTATTTACCTATAAGAAGCAGTATGACTTAAAGGAGATGTATGCAAACATAGGGTGAAGCTATATCTGTGTCAAACCATCTTCATTTGGTCGGCTGTTTGTCCAAAAAGGCGCGCGTTTTGCCATCTGTGAACGTCTGGCTTATATGCCGTTACCAGACAGCTATAACGAATCCCAGGTGCTGATCACCCGAGATTTGAACCCTGGACTTTGATCGTGAAGTACAACACTATACCACTGCACCATGAGCTCCAGATCACAACAGGAAATAAAATGTTCCTTAAAGATCCATTCTTATTATGCGACGGCTATTGATTTGACCTTTAGGCATAACGGGACGAGTACGTTCCATAATTTGATCGGTCAGCGCCAGCAATTGATCACATTTCCGATCGCGACCTGTGGATGCAATGAGCCCGTCATACAGCGATGTAGTTTCGCACACAATAGTCAAACGTCCCGCATTCGAATCTCGGGTAATCCACACCAGGATCTGGGTATGACTGGTTGGTGATGGATAATAACCCAGAAATGGCCATTCCAAACTCTCATGTATCTATGGGTTCCAATTTTTATATAAAGGCAAATGTCATGAAACTAAGAGCTCATTTGCAACTTCATCAATACTCATTCCGAAGTTTTCAACACAATCCACATATTTGCATGCTTTAAAGGTATTACTTATGTTAAAAAATGCATGATTTTCCCGAAAATGCTCATACAGCGTACCGCTTGCAACCACTTAACGCAATTCCACGCATAAATTGCGATGATTTAAAAATCAGCAGAGTTTGTAAAAGAAGATAAAACTGCGTTCAGTAAAGTGCAAATCGTACCATAAGTTAATATTTTTACATAAGAGTTAAATTGGAGGACTGGCGTTAGCCTTTTTCCTGTGAACAGAACGGCCTAATGGACCAAGACAATATAAATTCGGTTAAATTTTTTAAAATTTGATGAAAACTGGAGTGGACTACATTTTTAGACTGGAAGCTTTAAATAGATAGTAATATGCTCAAGCAGTCCAAAGGGCAGCTGCATCGAGGCTAACTTATTGCAAGCATCTCGCTGAAATTTTGTTGTGTTGTAGATGTTTTTTTAAGCTGAAGAAAAGATACTTTTATCTGCTACTAGCGAGCAAGATGTCAACATATTTCCGAGGATACATTCTCTGCATATACAAAACCATTCCCGACGTAAATGGTCATAGTAATGACGCCCTTTTTCTAACTACCCACCTACTCAACTCTAACTTCATATTTAATGCATTCATGTACTGCTGATAGGTGAATATTAGGTGGGCATTGTAAGTTGGCAATGATTGCAGGAAATATCTAATCGGGCGACTGTACTCACGGCAGCGTTTTCAGATAAAAGAGGAAAGGTCGCTCAATTGACGAAAGCTAAATAAATAAAGCCCAGATTATTAAAAAAAGTGCCATCTGCAGCTTGTTGCTATAGGCAATTAATGCTCTAAAAGCTAGAGTAAATGCAAAACTGCAAGTTTTGGCGGCATTTATAAGACAACAGCAATGAGAGGAATAGGAAGAACGAGATCAAAGTGCTGATCTGTCATCAATTATCGCGACGTTAATGAGCCGCTGTAGACTCCATCCGAAAACATAAAAAATGGTTCATTTTCCAAATTATGGGCGCAACACTAGCCCCATAGGCTTGTTATCCGCACTCTGAAATGAGAAGGCTGTACGGTTGCCACGAAAAAAAACCAATTTCAACTTCCTATACGAGGCTTCACATTCCCCACCATCATGGCAGCCGTCCCATTCAGCACTGGTGCAGGCTTGAGGGTAACCAGCCGCTTGAGATGAAAGAAGCTGTGATCCTCTTCTATCTAACTACGAAAAAAACAGACAAAAATAAGTAGTAATGGAGTGCGTGAAAAAAATACCACCACCGAGTAAGGAAAAAAATAAGTGGAAAAGGCATCTACTCAGTCTGTAGGGCTGCGACAAAGGGTAAGGAAGCCAGTATTCCTGGCTCACTAGCACAAATGGCACTAAGGGTCGGAACAGCTATTTCTGGCCTTAATCTTTAATACCTCTTTCAAGTTCTTGAAGCAAGGTCATTTCAGGTGATTATGGTTGATGGATTAAAAGAACTAACCACCAGACAAATCCCTTTGATCGATTTGTAGAGTCAAAGGTATAACGGATGATCGGAACTACATAAGAAACGAACCGTTCATTGGTGTGCTAAAAATTATACTAAATATTCACCTAAATACACGATAAGATTGTCGATTTCTACGATGTATATCGAACGCTCCAAGAAGATTAATGCAAACATGTGGACCTACACGTGACTTTGTTTTGAGTGAGAAATAGACTTTTGCTGCATCTGCCACACTTTCTTCACCTTCCCAACCTGAGTCCCGCAGGACGACCAAGACAATGTGACCGAAGACCTAAAAAGTCTTCTTTACCTAATAGCGTGATAATAGGTAGTGAATTTAAGAGATATCAACCACCAAACACCACCGTTTCACCCATTTGGACATTTAAGATAGACAATAATTCACATGGAATATACTGTTTAAGAAATCGGAACATTTTCATATTTTCACTGATACCTTTCTGGTTATTCCACCAAGCGATTACGTAGAGCCTCCGTTAACCGGTAGAATCCCGTTGGGCACAAAGCTCATCATGTTAATCGCTTGTCTTGCCAAACGAATTTATCATTTAAAATAATAGAAATATAATGAATCCATTCCACCCCAGAGTAGTTGGTTTAGCACGCAGATGACACCCCCCTGTTTCCTTATTGCTGCAGAATCACATGTTAGTTGGCTGATCAGAAAAAGCAACTTCTGTAAGCTTTAAAACATCTAATATTTTATAATTCTTTCCATTTATTTTTTGCTTTTCGTACACATTTCTTCAGTTTATTACACAGAGCCATCCCAGATTCATTTAAATCATGGTTACTTTTAAAACTAGCCCAATCTGTATTTTTAAACATATATTGTACCCTTCTACAAATCCTTGCATCACAAAGATGAACTTGCATTACTCTAGGGATATAATCGTAACCTGATATTGATGAAACACAAATTAAAACGCAAGTTAATTTTAAATCATCTTTGGTCACAATATATCATCGACAATCTGAAAAAAAACAGAAAGTTTCTGTACCGCCTGCAGCTAAATAATTTCTGCTTATCTACTTGATATGGATGCGTCTTGAAAAATTTTGCGCATCCCTGTGCCATGGATGCGCAGGTGATCGATCAGACTGGTGCCTAATTTGTGATAACAGTGTAAATAAGATAAGTTTAAAGCTGCAATTTATAAGTTAAGGTGCTAACAATTTGTAGGTTTAGCCGGCGTTGACGCGCCAGTGGTCATATAAGCTACATAACCAGGAGTGTTCGAAACAGGTGGGGACAGCTCAGCCACGCGATTGTGGTCAAGACTTTTGATCCTTTTTTATAGTCCAAGTAGGATTTATTCACGAATTTTGATCAGGCTGGCATTGCGAGCGCCATAAGGACGGATTAGGATCGGTACATACCTCAGGTCGTCATGTTGGTTAAAATGACGAAGAACGTAGTTGACGGGAAACATTGGTTGCTCCCGACCACGATGTGGCTTAGATAGGCGGCGACCACCGTCGCATTCCTCGCGACGATTTGAGAAGGGACGATGGCTGTCGTTAATGCAAGTGGTGTGCGTTATTCCCACAGATGCAGATGGGGGACCTGTGGACACAGCAGATGTAATTCAACTATCTTATCACGCTATCAGATCGTATGCCGACACTCGAAGAATATCTCCACGCAATTTTCCCCGAAGTAGGCAGGACATGAACAGATATATATATATATGCTACTTTAATGGCCTTATCTACTCTGCAGTTGGAGATCGCCTTCAATGAAAGTGCCCCAGATAAACGAAAAATACTACCCGATGACAAAACAGCGACAATATGCAGTCAAAAAGTATGCTACAGAGGTGGATAAGTAAATAAGCTCTTCCAATATGCTATTAATAGCATGATAAATCTCCATCCTCATGTCATACCTGACTTCTGATAGTGAAAGTTATACAGCTCACACATTACAGTGGAAAAAATATGTATATAAAAAGGAGGGCTGCTGAAAAATAAAATTGGGTACTTATTTAAATAAAATAATGCATAAAGAGAAAAACGTACAATAAATAAGACAACGCAAAGATAAGCAACTGCTTAAATATGCGTGAAAACGTAAACAACTACGGATTAACAATTTCAAGGAAATTGAAAGATAGAAATAAAACTGCATTTCACTAATAAATTTGAAACTAAACTATAAAATAGGCTAAAGCTAAAGTAAGCTTACTTAAAAAAACAAACTAGAATATGGTTGTTAATATATGATGGTAAACAAAGTAAAGAACATCATAAAAGACTAAATAATTAATTTAAATTCCGAGTAAAGTATGTGTTTTCTATATCAGGTAATATAAACTTCCTATAAAAACTAAGCTTAAGTAACCTCAGGCAGATTTTGTTGTTTAATTTGTTTTTATTTTACTTTGCAATTTCTTTGTAAGTTACTTTATATAGATTACTTTTGTCGAACTAATAAGTTAGGTTTTGGTTAATTTTTGCTTTACGTGCATATCTATTAGCAAAATTCGATTTTTATTTGAGTGAAAATCTGCTTGAGGTTACTTAAGCTTAGTTTTAATAGGTAGAAGGAAAGTGAAAGAAAAAAAATAAAACTGCATTTCAGTAATAAATTTAAAAATAACCTATAAACTAGCTTACTTAAAAAAAAAACTAGAATATGGTTGGTAATATGACGGTAAACAAAGTTACGTAAAAGCTAATATCAAACAAATAAAATTATAGAACATCATAAAAGACTAAAAACATTAAATTAAATTCCGGGTAAGGTATGTGTTATCTATATCAGGTAATATAAACTACCTATTAAAACTAAGCTTAAGTAACCTCAAGCAGATTTACCTTAAACAAAAATCGAATTTTGCAAATAGATGTGCACGTTAAGCAAAAATTAACCAAACCTAACTTAATAATTCGACAAAGGTAATCTTTATAAAGTAACTTAAAAATAAATTGCAAAGTAAACTAAAAACAAATAAAACAACAAATATACTGAAAACAAAAAAGAATAGAGTTACACAAAAAATAAAATAAATGTAAGGAAAGTGAAGATTGTAATGAATTACAATTAAATGGCAGCATAAATTTCTCGAGAGCTCATCAGTTGTATCTACTCATTGCGTAAGCTTCACGAATGACAAAAATACGAAATTTAATTGACTGGAATTGAATGGAACTGAGACGATATAGCCAACTTTCTTTCCTCGATGTCCACTTGTCCAGACGGACAGATGGCTCTATTTCACAGAGGGTCTTCCATAAGAAAACTTGGCTTGGTGAGTATTTAAGTTATTTAAGTTTTGTTACCATTCACTGGAAACGTAAAGTGATATGTAACCTTTTCCAGAGAACTAGAAAAATTGTTCTGTAGATACTTTGGACGCAGAATTAGGTTGAATCAAAGCTGCTTTACTGAAGCGCGGACATCCATCTCCGTTTATGGACAAATATAGCAAACCTCTAAGACCAAAAATGAGCAAACATTTAGCTCCTAAGAAGCAAGTGTTTGTATCCTTGCCCTTTAAGGGGGATAATGTCTTCAACACTATCAAGACCACAGAAAGAATCTATAACGCCACTGAACTCATTTTTTGCTCTCTAACAAAGCCCTTGCCGACTCTTTGTGTTAAGTATGCCTTACTTTTGCACGCCACCTCTAACTGCATTTAAAAATTCAAATGGACTTTTGGATGCACGAAAATAGGGTGTTCGCAAAGACAATTGGCAGCCAGAGCCAAGGAATATCTGCCTTGTTGGTTATTTAGGCAAGAAAACCAGGTCATTCCATAGACCCTAAAGCTTCTTTCCAAGTTCTTTTTCGAGCACGAACATCTCGAATCTTGTGTAACCTGGAGGCAGCTTATATCAGACGCTCTAAGCCTGACTTCTGCAAACAGTTGAAGCATGTGTTTAACCTGGCCTTACCATGGTAACTACAGGCCCCCAGATTTGCACATTCGTCTGCCCCAAACTTCCTCACTACTCAATTCCCTGTTTCCCCTCCCATTTTGTCTTTACTTTCCTTTTGTATCTGACTAGGACCTATGATCTTTCTGTACAAATTGAATTTCGCATTCTTCACGCAATGAGTGAATTAAACTGATGAGCTCTCGAGGAATTTATGGTGACATAAAATTTTGCATTGATTACCATCTTCAATTTCTCTCCGTGAACATAATGTTTCAAAGTTTTGCAAGGAAATTCGTTGAACTTCTCGTTTTTACTTTTGTTGGCAAACATAAGGCCAACCATTAAATTACTTAAACCATCTCCAGGAGGTAAATCTAACATCTTTCGGGCGGATATGTAAATAAAATCTACCAATATGCCATTTTCTACTGCTAATAATTATTTAATTGACTACCCATGAAATCTCTTCAGTTCTGCAGACATTAGTTAGGCTTAACGACCCCGCAGTTAAGCAAAAGCACTATTGCATCAGAAACGCAACAAAAGTTCACATCATCCTTATCATGTAACTAGTACAGTAGTCGCCAAAGCCCATGGAACTTTCATGATAAAATTTGACTAGGTACTTAAGCTTATTCATTAAGTTTATTTAATTAAGCGAAAGCCTTTTAGTTACTTAAGTCATCATGTTAATTAGTTTTTTAAAGAGAAATGGCCATTAATTTTTGGTAAATTGGGATTTGTCTCATATCGAGACATTTTCTATATTATCACGAAAGAGAAAACCTAACTGCACGTTTATGTTGATAACATTATGAAGAAACTTTTAAATTAGAAAATATGCATATAAAATATCCCTTCCGGAACTGGAAAAGTTTGTCCAGAGTTGTTCAAAGTCAATTGCGGCCAAATTAAAGGAATTGCATGTATTTTTATATTTTAAAACTTACGTTTAGCTATCCTGTGAAGTTAATTTGCACAAAATGCAGTAACAGAGCTGTGTCTGTTTAAATGCACAAATACTGCTCCAATGTTTTTGAACAAACGCAAAATGTTCCACATGATAAAGCGAATTTAAGACAACGGACACCTTATTGAATTTAAGTCATGAAGAAATACAATTTCTATTGTATAGTTTACACTTCCTTATGGCGTTTTTTAGAAACGGAACTGACAAAAGAATAACGAATTTACAAAAAAATAAACTAGGAATGCATATGGCTAGTTTTTTGATATCGAAAGTTTATATCAGAAAGTTCAATTATTTCACTTATGCAAAAATAATGCATCATAAAGATAAAAGAGAGTTCTTTCATCCCCAGTCAAATTTAATAATTTATCTTCAAGAAACTTAAAGAAATTCTAATAATTCTTACATTTCATTAAGATTTTACGTTAAAGAAAAAAATAAACGAAGAGGGTTGTCAGCCAAATATCATAGCATAGCACTTTCTTAGAGGTAACCTTTAATGAAAAGCTTTTTTTATTAATCTTAGGAATAAAAGTGTCACAACTCCACTGCGGACAAGATTATCTATCGAAAATGTGGTTTGCTGCTTTGAGGCATTTCTTCATATCAAAAACGTTGCCATATATATATTAAAACTTATATCGGATAACACGTAATTTCGGTAAATGCTCTTTTATTCTATCTTTATTAAAAGTTTTTGGTGTAAAAGTCAAAAATATGCAAAATTTATAAATTTATAAATGAAGGCAGTAAAAGCAGGAAAAATGATGGCACCCTTTTTTCTTCGATGTTTAATTAATACTCATCGACGAATGGTAAAAAAACAAAATATTTTCACGAAACAAGTTATTTCTATATGCAAAATGTGGTTGCTTTAAGTTTTCAACTAAACGCAATATCCTAATTTATTGTTCTAATTTATAGCTCTTTTTTACGTCTCGAGAACCTCAAAATTATGGAAAAATGTTTATTTTTCTTTACGAAAACTTAATAATCCTTATAGATCTTTAAAGTACTTGATATTCACTAATGCTATTAAGTATTATTTTTAAGTTTCCCTTATTGAATTCACACTGGTATGCGAGCAATGATAAAACTTATACAAATTAATAAAATTTGCGTGGTCTTTGGCAACTACTGTGAATAAAGTCTAGCACAGAGGATTGACAACCACAAGGCACCCCAGAGGCAGGTTGGTAATCCCGATTGCAAAGACTTAGCAGTCGTTACATGATCTAGCGCAATGGTCAGGGATGCCTTAATACCGGAAAAACAAAGAGATTGTTGGCTAAAGGCTAGTGCCTTATGTAATTTGAAAAAAAGTGAACAGTATGCGCCATCGTGTCAAATTACTTGAGCCAAAACAAGATGCCTGCATTGAGATCCACGTCTTTCTGCGCATATAGTTTGCATGATGTTTTCATTGATGGCCAAAGCCAAATTCATGCAAATAAGATCAGCCTTTATAAATAAAGTTTATATTCTCCACTTTTGGCAAACAACGTCGTTTTCAGAGGTTTCACTCAAAAAATATAACGTCTATAACTAGGAAAGCTCAAGTTTCGAAAAAAAGGCGACACAAGCTTCTGATTTGTCTCGAGTTACGTTTATAAAAATGAAATATTGTGCACTTTAATAAATGGAAACTTATATATTCTCTCCCATTATTAAAAGCGATGTTAAAATGCCTCATGACAACTTAGAGTGGAGATCGGTACATGGTTATCTAAATAAGGAATATAAATGAGCGGACATAAACGTTGGCAGTCGCGCACTTTTTTTCACTCGCGGAAAGTAACGTTTGTTTAATTGAGAGGTACCCATTGTCTTAAAGTAAACCTTGAATAAAATATGAATAACGGCAAGGTTCATGACAGTTAAAATAAACATATGGCAATAGCAGCAAAATGATTTATTGGATCCATATCATTTCGAGAGAGCTCGAAAGATTCCGCCTCTCATTACTTAACGTGAATCACAAAAGAGAGGAGAAACACTGAGCATCTGTTAGCCTCAAGCCATTCTGTTGACCCCAAAACGTCCTTCCGAGTACTTTTTCGAGCACGAACAACTCGCACTTTACGCTACCTGGAGGCAGCCTAAATACAGTGGGTAAACCTGACCTATGCAAAGAGTTGGAGCATGTAGTGAACCCAACTTTGCCTTGGTAACATTGGCTCCCTGTTTATACATTTTTCTTCCTTAGTTGTTACCTCAGGTGTTTTTACCTGTTATTTTTTTGCTGACCAAAGCGTTTGAACTTCTCATGTTATTGATTAGCCACTTGGCCACTCCTTATGACCTTGTGCTTATATCGATTTTTTTGTGTATGAATTCATTATGTATCTTCTCGTTTGTGATTCACGTTAAATAATGAGAGGCGGCAACCGACCAGCTCTCTCTAAATGATATGGATACAATAAATCATTTTGCTGCTATTGCCATATTTAAATTTGCACCAGGGGAAACCTTGCTTTAAATTTCTGAAACAGCACCTCCCTATGGATACCATCAAGTCTTTGGAAAGACTTTTGCAGCTAGGATACCGAATAGTGAAGGAAAATACACGAATTAAATTTTAACAGAACTGTCTGAATAACAAGCTATATCCTTTTGAGTTTTACAAAGTGCTTCGAAGCGAAAAATGACGACAAACTTTTAAAAAATTGGACCGTCTTACACTATCAAAAATAGAAGATTTTATTCAGTTGGTGGATAAGAACAAATCCTTTTTGTACCAGACAAAACATATTTTTGACAAGATAGCATTCTATTGTTGGTCTATCTTTATCAAGCATTCATATACCATACAAAAGAAGACCAGAATAAAATTCTGAAGGAAATTAGCCTTGTTAATTTGTAATAAGCCTTCTGAGGATATCTTCCCTCGAAACCCTGATGAATTTATCCTGAATCGTTCGGACATTAAACTCAACAAGTAGCAAACCGAGGCCCTATCATTAGGACTCGACTTTTGTTACCTTACCAAAGAATTAACCCAGTAGAAGTTGAAGCAAAATTTGAGGACTTGTACTCCCAACTGACTGACTTAAAACCTAGATCCAATGATGATGTTGGTTGAATGAAAGCAAAATTCATGGACATCGCACACCAATACCGTCGAGCTCCAATAACACAACGCCCTTCCATAACTCAAGAACATGCAATTGCTTTATCCGCATTAAAAAGGCACAAGTAAATAGTTATTTCCAAACCTGACAAAGGTCATGGTGTGGTTGTCCTCAATCGCAATGATTACGTCAAGAAAATGGAAGCCATTTTAAAAGATTCCAGTAAATTTCGTCTAGAAGCAGAAGGTAAAGATAAAACCAACTCATTGGAAGATTCTGCCTGGCAAATGATCAAGCTTCTTTTGGAAAATAATCTCATGGATTCCTAAACAGCTCTGTCCCTAAAACCAAGGGGTTTATATATTCCACGACTATATGGTTTGCCAAAAACACATAAAAAGGGTATTCTTTTACGGCCAATTTTGTCCCTGTCAAACTCACCATTTCATAGACTAGCACAATGGCTTGTGAAGGAAATAGAACCAATTCGCAAAAGGTTTTCTTCTTACACATTAAATAATAGTTTCCATTTTGTGGACGAAATAAGACACCAAAATATTTCTGACAAACACATTATATCCTTGGACGTTGAGTCATTATTTACCAACGTTCCCTTCGAAGAAACTATAGATATCTTTGCACTTATTCCTCGGATACCCGTCTGGCCCCTAAAATATTACGTTACTTACTACAATTATGCACAAAGAATGTTCAATTCCTATTCAATCGACAATTATACCGACAAATTGACGGAGTCGCGATGGGAAGCCCACTAGGACTTACAGTTGCTGACATATTTATGGGCAATTTAGAAGACAAAGTATCCTGCCAAATTGAACAATGACACACAATACAGACTATATGTATATGATATATTTGCGATTGTGGACAATCCAAGGGAAGCCAAATGATTATTGTCTACAATGAACAGTCTGCATTCTAAGATAAAATTTACCATGGAACAGGCACAAGATAACCAGTTTTCCTTTCTCAACGTTAACTTACCCAGAACGAAAGATGGTTCCATTACACGGTTCCATAAAAACACCTGGAAATGACAGTAATTACATTATCTGACTTTTGTTCCCATTCAATAGAAACGTAACTTGGTATTTACTCTTTTCCAGACGACCAGAATTATCTGTTATACGGAGACATTGAATGATGAATTAACCAACCTTAAACGCACCCTTATAAAGCGAGGGTATCCAAGTCAATTTATAGACAAATACAATAAACCTCTAAGACTTAAATTGACTCAACAATAAGCACCAACAAAGCCCGCCTTCATTTCCTTACCATTTAAGGGCAATAACATAATAAACACCATCAAAAGACGCCTTTTTAAAGCCATTGAAAGGACGTAATATGCTGCTGATCTGATAATTTGCAATCCGACAAAGCCTTTACCACTTTCTCATGCAAAGAATGCCATGCCGTTGCACGCCACTTCAAACTGCATTTATGAATTAAAATGTACTTGCGGATGCAAGTACATAGGGCGAACGCAGAGGCAAGTGGCCACCAGAGCTAAGGAACATATACCTAGCTGGCTAATGAAAAAAAACAGAATTCCCCGGTCATCAATAACTGAACATCTGTAAGACTCGGAACATTTTGTTGACCCCAAAACGTCCTTCCGAGAACTTTTTCGAGCACGAACAACTCGCACTTTACGCTTCCTGGAGGCAGCCTAAATACAGTGGGTAAACCTGACCTATGTAAAGAGTTGGAGCATGTAGTGAACCCAACTTTGCCTTGGTAACATTGGCTCCCTGTTTATATATTTTTCTTCCTAAGTTGTTACCTCAGGTGTTTTTTACCTGTTATTTTTGCTGACCATAGCGTTTGAACTTCTCATGTTATTGATTAGCCACTTGGCTACTCCTTATGACCTTGTGTTTATATCGTTTTTTCTGTATGAATTCGTTGTGTATCTTCTCTTTTGTGATTCACGTTAAGTAATGAGAGGCGGCAATCGACCAGCTCTCTCGAAATGATATGGATCCAATAAATCATTTTGCTGCTATTGCCATATTTGAATTTGAACCAGGGAAGCGTTGCTTTGAGGTTCATGACAGTCTTTTGTAAAAAAATTTAGATTTATATGTCTTTGAATTAAATTAACAGGTTTTTTCAATTCAAAGTCGCATATATTGTATGATCTTTGCTAGCGGCCTCAAGCGCCTCATCTGATTGAAATACGTTAAGTTATATAACGTGGTACTTGATATTCCACGGCCGATTAAGCAAGCATTTTTAGCCGAAATCACATTATTGCAGAGGTTTCTTCGGTTTCAAGAAATAGAGTATTCGATCTAAGGTTTTTTGGCAAGTAACTCTCCGTTTCTCAAACGAAGCCCAAGCTGCGGCACCAAATATCTTATTCTGACACAATAATTGTCGTTATTACAATAGGAAATTTATAAAGGAAGAAAATTTGTTTTAGAAATACTAGTTTTTTAGCGAGGTGGGAAATCCCAAAAAAGTGTCAATCGGGCTTCCTAGGTAAACTTAAGTTTTAAATGTACCAGGAGCCTGTTCATTCAAAACCACTGAGTAAATTAAGCAGCACAAGTACAACTCAGTTGGGAAATAATCCTTAACTGAAATTTTCGGATGTATATTCATCTATATTGCGTGAAATATAATGTTTGACTGTGTGATTTGTGCATATAAAATTACAGTCTGTGCATGCATCACCCATTTCTAGGGTAGCGTCTACTTAAGGGTTATCGGCAAAATGCTAAAAACCAGTCAAATAAACCTCTTGTTCCAGCGCTGGCACCATATTCTGAACTGATTTCTGGAACTTAAATAGTCACTTCTGCCGACTACATTTTGTGATTATGCTTTAAGATTTGAAATTCCTACGAACGTACCACCTTTGAATGGAAAAGGCATTAGGGTTGACACTTGATGATATGACATTGTATTTCAAATGACTGCTGAAAAACACTGAAAACTATAGTGGGTCTAATAGAAGAAAATGTTATAGTCATATCTGGTATTAACAGAGGTGCCTTCTGCAAACTCCAAAACAACAGTTAGTCTTCGGTGTCAGTTGTGCATTTAAATATCAGAAGGTCATTATTTACCAAATGCTGACGTAATATAAAATCCTTAACATTTTTTGGCACTTATTTTTTTTTAACCGGACGTAAATATTATTGCTATCATCGGCGTAACATTGGTTTTTGAACATTTCCACGTTCACCGCTAGTAAAAGTTTATCTGATCTATGTACGATTTTTCCTCTCCTCCAAACGCTATCCACTCCCCTTGTTGAATCTTTTTCCCCATCACTATTATGCTACCTAGCTTAATGCTTGCTACTTCACGAGACAGCTGTTTCGACTCACTAAAATAAAGACCCGTATTGGACTTTTTGGCGAATAGCCAACGAGGCTGTACACCCTCCCCCTCCTATTCAATGAAAACTGCATCGATAAACAACTTCTTGAAAACCACTTCCGCCGGCGCTAATGCGCGTTTAGAAAAAGACGGCCGCCAAATCCCCGCGTGGACGCATGTGCGCAAGACGGTTGTGACTGCCGAAGGACCAAATGAATAAATCAATTTCCTCTTGCCGGCGCAGAATGGGTCTCTGTACACGACACACCTTCCGGAAAACGTTTAACCCCAATCGGATGCCAAACTTAAATGGTTTCTGAAGTCACATAAAATCAGCGGTTGTCCCATCTCCAAGCACACAGGCTCTCTTTGGTCTTGCTCCACCCTGCAAACGTCAGTTGCCCAGAGCAAACAGATATGTAGTGGAATCCATTTCTCTTCCTTAAAAGTATCAATTGTTTAACTTTGTATGTCGTTTCTTCTTCTTCACTATTTGCTTACAAATGCCGGAGTAGAACAGTTGTTGTTGGGATTTGACATACGCCTTTCTGACTGCATACAGAGCCAACGGAAACATCTACTCGAAACCATTATCGTACGCGTTTAAGTCAATGTCTGATGGCATGAAAATTGGGGTTAACCCAACAGTTTCCCAAATAAGCAATAAACTAATTAAAAACTGATTACGAACAGTTATTATTAACCGAAATACTTATGAATGGACAAGTTTAGCTTAGTCTTTCTCAGAATCAGCACAAATATTTTGCTTCCCACTGAAAACTGTTCCTTCCAATTACAAGATCTGCTTTACAGTTCCCTGTATATCTGATGAAATGTGAATATCGAAATTTGATTGGAGGATTTAACACACATTTGAGGGTTTTTTAATTTGCCGAGGCGGAACAAAAAAATTCGGTTCAAAGCACTATACGGAGAGCAAAATGGGGCAAAGTGCGGTCAAATCCAACCGTTTTGATATCAAGGAAATTTCCTATGCTATTAAACGCTGCAAAAAAAACTCCATGCTTTTTTTTGCTGTACAATAAAAGAAAATTATATAATCCCGGCCAGGGACGCCAATCGGCAACGGAGCATGGGTAGTGCCTATCAGTCGATGACTGAATTGTCACCCCATCTCAGATGGGTGTCGGCCCAGACCTCGTGCAGGGTTGCTCTTACCCTTCTGGGATCCAACATCTGTATGCATATGCACTGCCAGACTTCGGCAAACCATGGTCTCTGCGGCCTGGTGGGCGCTGGCACTTTCTCTCGGTTCTGATTCCCTGTCTGTGTATGCATTTGTGCTTCCACTAAGTTTCAGGCCCCACCTCAGGTGTCCGAGCAGCTAGGCGGTCCTTTGAAGGTGTGGGACAAAGCGAGCAACCGTCAGCGTGCTTCCTCACTATAATTAATCAAGTGCGCTTGAATCTTTAACGGTACGCTTTAGGCCGTGGCTAGTAGGGTTTGGAAACTGACGGAGAAACTCGGGACACCTATGTTGCTGCTTCTCTTGTACGCGTGTGTTTGTATGTGCGTATGCGAGGAGAAAACGGACTGACAATTCGGCTGCAGTAGCTCTTTTTTGGTCTGAATGGCACTCCCGCACACGTTGGAGCCAATATAACAAATTGGCTGAGTCAAGCGAGCGAACGCTGACCGACTATTGTCCAAGCTTTCTTCACTCTCCCTCCTTTCCAGTATAATTGTCCTTGTTTTTACACCAGAAACGAAGGTGGGAGCGATGAGCGAGTGGGTAAATCCAGCGCGAGTCTGTTATAACTCTTGTTTCATTCGCGGTTGTTCGCTGTGTTGCTTCAGCTTGCTAAAACCTTCGTGCAGCTTGCCCAGCTTTCTTCAGTGTCAGCTTCAGCTTGCTCCAGCGTTTGCTGTGGCTTGTTGTGGCACTCGGTGCCCATGATACAAATCGACAGGGGAACTCTCATAAAAAACATTAATAAAAACGGAATGTTTAAATTATTTATGTTCAAAAAACTGAAACTTTTCGATCTTTGTGCATTTAATTAGGATTAATGCAATTATGAGAAAGTGCATCATTTGTAAAAAAGAAGGGCAAAATAAGCTCAAAAGATCCTGTTTTGCAAATTAGCTAAGTTGCGTCCTATAAAATTGAGCGATGAACCTATAAAGGCGTTATAAGCTATATCCCAAAGACAATAACGACCGATAACAAGCATATATACGAACACCCTACACACACCGTCAATTTTCTCTGTTAAGCCGTACGAAAAATATATCCAAAACGTTTTATCTTTAGAGCAGGTGAATGAATAGATGAAGTTGAAACGGAAAATGCAGAAATTAATAAGTTTTCTCAAAATAATCGTTCATACTTTGCTACCTAAGAACTTAGCCTAGAAGTTAGGAAATCTACTGAAAACCGCTCAGATGTACATAGAAAACTTGGTTTTTTCGTTTAAAACAGAAGACTATACCTTATGTGCAGGAAAGACATAAACTGAACACAATTTCAATTCAAATCTTGACTTTATGCTTGAAAATATAAATGCGCAGAGATAAGACACGAAAATATATAACAAAAATATTTTTCAGGAGGTAACTTATTATAGAAAATACGTCAATCCATCTATGGCATATTTTATTGCAGTGAGCTGACTTGTTTGAATGATTCTTAAAACATGACCCAAGCAAAAAACTGCATAAGAAATAATGCGTTAAAGTTTGTTATTTCGATAGATCTTGCTAAAAAATACCTGATTTTGAGAGTTAAAGGAAGCACGTTAAGCTTTTTTTTCCATTTCAGCAAAGATTTGAACCTCTGCGTTATCGAAATACCAAAATAATAACAATGGATGGTGGCGGTAGGAGCTTTCTCTTAGCTAACAAAAATGGTACAGATATAATTGCACTTGACAATTTTGTACAATGCATTAGTCACTGACCAGCATGTCCGCACGTGAGCTTACGAAGTATCATACTCCTGCAACCTCCCAGTGGGCAAAATCCAACGAAAATGTGGCTTCCTTAGTTCAACGTAACTCAAGCAATGGAAAAACGGAAGAAACAACTAGTAAGTCTCGTGAAAATTGGGCTCACTTCAAGTAGTGTGAGATGTACGTTGATTGCTTCCGATGTATTTTTCACGTACGATAGAGCTCGCAAAACTTTTGCGCCAGTTGGATTTGGTTTCTTGTCCCGTCTGCATATGCACTGATAGACGAAGTTTCGTGATTAACCCTTCGCTCTCGGTACCCGTTGAATATATTGTAACTCAGCAATATAAATAATGATAAATAAAATAGTATGCATTATTCTTATTGACTTTCACTGCATTCGAACATACATTCCGAAAATATGCACACCAATATAATCTCTTGTTGTCTTTTAGAAACCAGTAAGGCCTTCAATAAATTCTTTCTTAAAAATATATATTTAAGTTTTAAAAGTGTCATGAAGTTTGATCTTTCTTAATGACGGTCAAATGTTTAGTCACAAAGCATCACATCGTATCTTATATTAATGTTGCAAATACGATATATAACATTATCCATGATCATTAGACAAGTTTACCAGAACTGTGTAACTGTTCCCTTTTAACCAAGATACATGTGTCAATGCCATCCGGAATAAGAAATATTGAGGACTTAAACGAAGCTGGCTTCTCAAAAACAAATTAAATGATGTCTGCAAGCATAAAGTTAAACAAATACACTATTTTCTACCCGAAAAGTACCAGACTAAAGGTTTTATGCATGCCTTATATCTAAAATATTTTAATTTATAAGGATATTGTAATTTAATGAAAAAAGGCGTGCTTCGTTAGTTTAAGAGACTGTAGCACTTGAAGGCAGATGGATCGAGGCCTGTCCACTTAATAAACCGAAGGATTTTAAGGATTTGCTGCATGCCATTTTCTTCGAAGTGACAATATATTTTAAATCTGCGTCCGTATTAATTGAAATAAAAATTGTGTTTTTTTTAACGGTAGAATATTGGGTGTCACATAAGCCAGATGATAAACTAGTATGCATGTGCCCTATTTGTAGGCATTGATTCAGCTTTAACTGCTTTCATAAAAGTGCACAATGATATTAAATGTTAGAAATAAAAATTTTAATAATATTTAGCCTGGCAAAATCGGACTAAGTTTGGCCTGAGGAAAAAAAGTGAAACCATCCGAGTGATAAAGAACCGAAACAAGTGACAGAGGTGATATAAAACCGATAAATCAACCTATTTTTTTTTACTACAGGATGATGCAACAAAAAAACTGATAACGTAGTGTCTTAATACAGTGATTACAAGCGCTATTGCCCGTTGCAAGCAAACACGTATTGTTTACAAACTGTCTCTTACGCTTGGGGAGCAAAGATCAATTCTCATTGAAGTTAAAATGGATGTGCAATCACACTTTCATTTGCTCTTGTTGCGCAGGAAACGTTTTTTTAATAACAAGGCATTTAGAAAAAACCTTTTCTTGAACAAATGCCAGCTGCCTTAGTTAAGTGAAAACTACGTCGTTTTGAAGTTCTAATTTTATACACCTTGTGCACACAAAGCAAATCCCAAAGCAGCCTATTCGGTTGTTAACCGAAATTCAAATTACGTTTTTAAGGCCTACGCCACTAGCTGCTAGGAATAGCTCAAGTGGTGTTCATCGTATTCACTGATGAGCTGTCAGAAGACGGCAATTCATGCGCTGTTTCTTCTATGGCCAAAGCCGACACAGTTTGCCTCCACACCTCGGTTACACTGACGCATGTGTCATTGATTTGCATTCCGCTTTCAATACCCATGACTATTACTCACAGCCGGTGCTTATTTCATTTTCAATGCATTTGTTGAGGTCCGATGATGAATTGGTACAAACAAATGTTAAGCAAACAAACCTTCAATGTTATTGATTGGAATAAGACAATATAGAGGCCGTTGCTTGCTAATGCACTGAGATTGTAAAAGTTAAATTATCCAACAAATGGTCTTCAAAAGTAGAGCTTTAACTAACTGTCGGCCAGAAATCAACTTTTAGTTCGCACCTGATGATGAGCATATTTTGTGTCTGATGGAATCCTTTAGACTCTGCCTAATTGTGTAATGCGCTTTATAGCATATCCTTTTGGTTCAAGTCATTTTTATCACAAATATATGTTTTAACCTAAAACAACAATCCATATAACCTAGTATTTCGAAAGTTGCACACCATTTAAATTGTTCTAAGCTAGAAGTATCCATTTTTTCTGGCTAGGACTAATTGAGCCGGGAAAGTCGTTGCTATAGCAACCACCTTCTAATTGAGAATGGGTTTTTTTCCACGTATATCAGACGCGGTTATGTGTGAAAATGCACGTTTTATTGTAGAAAAGGAGACGCTCCTACGGCATTAAAAATTGATGTTTTCGTACCTACAGTGCATTAGGTACCTCACTAAACGGGAGGACGGGAATTCGCGTTACCATCATATGTACCTAAAATGCAGTGAATCACACAGTTTCTTATCACATTTTCCTTGACATGTTCTTTTTGGATGTGCAGTCTATTGGTAGTCCATTTTATTCGTTGAAGTCAATATAGATTCATTTAAAGTTTGCATGAACATTTACTCTGTCAAAACCTTTGAAAAATTGGCTTTGCTACTGTTTCTTCTAACGTCTATCAGGAAGGATCCGCTACGGATTTCAAAACGTCAGTAGAAGAAAACTTTGTCCGAGCAATCCCATGAGCTTCTTCTCACCTATGTAAGACTTGTTTTAGGCAGCTACGTTTCAAAAGCCTCAAGTTTTTCCCAATAAGACATGCCACATGTGAAAACTGCCCCCCTCCTCGAAACTGCGAGAATGCAATCGCAGATTAACCGGTATTGATATTAAAATTATAGGTTTTCAAAGGACCGTCTTAAGTTCGGTAGTAGCCACTATAGTTGATTCTTCATTGACATCTGAAGATTATGTTAATTAGTCGATACAAGCATTACAATTTAATGCTTTAATGGCTACCATTAGACATTTTATCTTAACTTATGTGCAATGGAGAGCACCTTTTTTAACAGTCTGGTATCTGTCGCGGTCACGATTGTGAGGTTTATGACACTCAAACCCTAAGTTTGGTAAGCGTCATAAAAGAAGTCAATCAGCTTGAGGAAAAATTTAGCTGTTACACCTGCAGGTTGAAGGAAGAGGATTTCGTACCGTACCGCAAAGTTACATTTTTTACGCACTCGCACAATGCGAAACAGCATGAAAAACAACTACACAGTGCGAGAACATGTTTTAAAAGGCTGAAACTAGAAAATAATGTTGTGATGATCACCTATTGACAAACATAATGCAATCAAATCTTATTGCTTAATCAGCAACAGTGTCGGTGGAAACCGTCTCGGTTGGTAGCGTATTCTTTGTCTGAATAAAACACTTTCTGATGTCCAAATGAGAGCTTTTAATTGTGACCTTGTAAGAATGGCCAAGCAGGTGAGTTATAGTGGGTAATTTGAAAAAAAACTTTAAAGTTTGAGGCAGAAAATATGGTCCTGGAAATAAGTCTACTTTTATTAATATGTCCTGATATGGTAAGACCATCCTCACTGCCCTCCGCTGCACTTGTTCGAGAAGGTCCACATCTCTCTCCAACCATGGTGTCCAAACGGGCCTTCCATAGTCTGAATGTAGCTTCACAAAGTCACCAAACAGTATTCCGAAGAAAGAAAATGGGAGCAATTTGAACGCGCGTCTGAGTAAGTGCAGCGTAGTAGTTGCCTTTTACACTGCCTTTTCACAGAGCTTTGATGGCATCACGTTTGCAGTTTTCCACATGCCAATATACACCTTTCTTAAATGCGTGCTAGTTGAAGGATGTTTCTGCAACACTCTTCAACCATTGAGTCACCTTTCTTTCAGTACAGGACAGTAAATAGAAGATCAATGGGTTAACCGACTTCGGGACTCACAGCTGAGGAAGTCCTGCAACGGCTGGAGTCGCTGGTCTTCCAATGTAACAGAACGAAATTCTGGGCACGTGATGTGGATGACATTTTCATCGTCATCGAACAGGATCGAGCACTCAAGTTCAAAGAATGTCTCAACCGAGTCTTCCTGGACATAAACATTTACGATGCAGGAAGAAGAAAACAAGCAAATTGCCTTTCTTGATTTTCTCAACTGTTGCAAAGATTGTAGTGGCCTCAAGTCTTAACTATTCAGGAAAGCGAATAAGACAAGGGGTTGCAAGAAGTAACTTCCGACAATTCTGCCGACCAAGCAGTCACACCACACAGTTCGAGCTCCAGGCCCACTGCAGCAAAGGTGGCCAAAACCGTACCTAAAGACTCCCGACCGGAGGGTGATCATGGTGTAGTAGTTCAGGGGTTGCAAGAAGTAACTTCAGACAATTCTGCCGACCAAGCAGTCACACCATACAGTTCGAGCTCCAGGCCCACTGCAGAAAAGGTGGCGAAAACCTCTGCTAAGGGCACACGACACCGAGAGGATCATGAATACTGTCTAGTTGTACAGGGGCTAAAAGAAGCCATTTCAGACCGCTCAAACGACCAGAACGATCTGAACTTGGTTTCCTTTAACGATGTCCTGAGCGATCTGTTCCCGCCAGGTAAAGAATTTGAAGTGCTCAAGTCATTTCGTATCGGGAAAAGGCCGGCAGATACTGCAGAAATGACCCGACCCAGACCGCTAAAAATAGTATTTAAAAACAAGGAACATGTTCAGGTAATCATGTCTAAAAAAACTAACCTTCGTCACGCGCATAAAGAGGTTTTTTTTCAACCGGACTACTCCCTGGAGGAACGGCTGAAACGCCGAGAACTAGTAGCGGAACTACAGTCGAGGAACAAGAATGGCGAGGTAGGCCTGAAAATCTTCAACGGGAAGATAATTCAGAAGAAAACATTGAACCAAACCGTAATACTCCGAACGACGGTCAGGAAGTGACTGTCACAACCGGGTTACACCGTACAAAGAAACTAAAGTGCATGTACACCAATGCACAAAGCCTGCTCTCCAAATTAGATGAGCTTAAGATTATTACGTGCCAACTGGAACCAGACGTCGTCTGCATAACAGAAACATGGTTGTCCACGAAGGTAAGCGACCAGGAAATTGCTCTCCCCGGGTTTCAAGTTTTCCGAAAAGATAGAGTCGGGCGTCCAGGTGGGGGTGTGCTAATCTATGCTAGACACGGCCTGCTCGTGTCCGACAAGTCCGAAAACCTTTCGGGTAGTATAGAGGCAATATGGCTCACCGTTAGAACACCGGGGTCACAGACCCTTGACATCATGGCGGTCTACCGTCCACCATCGAGCAACCAGCAGTCAGACAATAGTCTGATCGAAGGAGTCGAAGAAATTGCTAGAAGATCCGATGTCATGGTCATGGGAGACTTTAACGCCCCCCATATCGACTGGAATGTGAGTTCTGCGCCCGGCTCAGAAGTAAATTTCGATCGACGACTCCTGCGCACAGTACAGGCATCTTTCCTAACGCAACACGTCCTATATCCGACCAGATTACGCGAAGGGCAACAAGCTAATTGCTTAGACCTAGTACTTACCAAAGCACCTGATAGCGTGGACATTGTAAATTGTTTACCACCTCTCGGAAAAAGTGATCACGTAGTGCTACAGTGGGAATATTCACTCTTCTCTGTGCCCGATCGTAGTGCGGTAACCAGACGCAACATATGGAGAGGGGACTTTACACAAATGAAAACCACAGTGAGCGAGATAGACTGGAACGAACTATTCACAGGGTGCGTTCTCGATGATTGGTCGGCATTCAAAGCCGTATTACACGGACTAATTACCGATTTCTGTCCTATCACGGTAAAGAAAGTAACAAATAGGCCTCGATGGCTACCGCCGACGCTAAAGAGGGAAGTAAACCGCAAAGGAAGGCTGTTCAAAATCTATCGCAGAGAGAGGATCCCCGAATCGTACAATAGGTATAAGGCACAGAGAAACAAGGTTAAGAGCCTGATACGAATTAGCCGACAAAACTTCGAGAGTAATCTAATAAATCGTGCAGTAGGAAACCCAAAGCTTTTCTACAGCTACGTTAGGCAATGTACTCGAAATAGAGACCCTATTCCTCTGCTAAAAACAGACGACGGTGTAGAAATTTGCGAGATTAACGAAAAGGCGGAACATCTATCCTGCTTCTTCCAGTCGGTCTTTACGAGAGAGGCTGAGTTCACCGCTATTAACTGCAGTGTGGGTGTGATCCAGACCATAGACTCGGTTGCACTCACGGAAGCTACCGTTCTGCGAGAACTTCTACAGCTTAAAGAAACGAAGTCGTCAGGTCCGGATGAGATACCTGCAAAGCTATTAAAAGAGCTAGCCATAGAGTTGGCGGTACCCCTGTACCTTATCTTCCGAGCTTCTCTTAATACTGGACAAGTGCCACCCGATTGGAAGACAGCGTGGATCTCACCCATCCACAAAAGTGGAAGTCGGGCGACCGCAAATAACTATAGACCGGTCAGCCTCACCTCAATATCCTGCAAGCTTATGGAACGCATAGTCAAACGCGAGCTGATGCACTTTTTGGAGCAACATCAACTTCTTTCTGATAAGCAGCACGGATTCCGCAGGGGAAGGTCCTGCTTGACCAATCTGCTCTATTGTCTAGAACAATGGACCCGAGCGATCGATGAAGGGAATACGGTGCATACAGTCTTCGTAGACTTCAAGAAGGCGTTTGACACGGTGCCCCATCAACGTCTCTTATACAAGCTCAGCCGCATAGGGGTAAGGGGAAACCTTTTGCAGTGGATAGCAAACTTCTTGACTAGTCGTACCCAGACCGTATGTATTGGCGAACAGCGGTCGGCGGAGGTAGCAGTTGAGAGCGGGGTTCCACAGGGATCTGTTCTTGGCCCTATTCTCTTCCTTATATATATTGATGACTGCATAAGCGGACTAGACTGCGAAATCGCAATGTTTGCTGATGACATAAAACTTTGGAAGGTCATACGCAACCAAGACGATGAATTAAACCTCCAGGCAAATTTGCATAGACTAGAGCAATGGTCGACCCTTTGGCTCATGCCATTCAATGTGGCAAAATGCAACCTAATGCGCTTTGGTAGAACCAGCACTATGCCTCGGAGGGTGTATTACCTGAATCACACGCCGCTGCCAGAGGTTGAGGCTCAGAAAGACGTGGGGGTGTGGTTCACGCCTTCACTGAAGCCATCACTCCACGTCCTGAAAGTGGCTAAATCCGCAATGTCGAGCTTGTATCTAATCAAGCGAGCCTTTGCTAAGTTTGACAAAGCTGTATTTGGCAAGGTATTCGGCACGTTCGTGCGACCTCAACTGGAATTTGCCATCCAAGCCTGGAGACCTTGGACAGCCAAAGACAAAAAAAACCTCGAAAGGGTACAAAGACGCGCAACAAAATTAGTACGAGGACAACGGAACCTCCCTTATGAGACCCGATTGGTAAATCTTGACTTGTTTCCTCTGGATTACAGGCAGATACGTGGGGACCTAATCCAGGCATTTCGCATGTTGCGTGGTCAGGATTGCTGCCTCCAAACAAATGACTTCTTTGAGCGGGCCACCACCTCTAGGCTGCGAGGACACCCCCTCAAATTACGTGTGACTGGGGCAAGACTTGACCCAAGAAAATTCTTTTTCTCTAAGAGGGTAATCCAGGCATGGAATGCTCTTCCTGCGGATATTGTCATGTCCCCTTCCGTGGATGTCTTTAAGGCAAACCTAGACCGATATAATGAGTATCGTCACGATTAAGTACTCCAAATCCAATCACTGAACTATTCCGATTCTAAAAATTGAAGCGCTCTACATCCAAAACCTGAAATGCTAAAATGCTATAAATATATACTAATAGTAATTTGTAAGTAGTATTATTATTATTAGTAATTAACAAAATGAGTCTCTGCCATTATCTACCTATGTTGTCTCTACTCACTATGCGATCTGCGCCGATCGTGTCTGGGGACGCACCTATCGCACCTATGGTCCTAGGCTACGCGGCCCTGTCACACCCTTTCTCGTATCGACCGACTGCTGACAACGTGGTAGGTTCCTCGGCTCTTGACACAGCAAAGGCGTATCATGGTCGCATCTCCGGTCTTCGGGACGTTCTCGTGACTCCGAGGTCTCCTCCTCGTATGGTCCTTCGGGTGTAGATATTACTCGTCATGGACGCCATGGCTACCGTCAACATTCACAGAAGCACCATGCCCCTATCATTCACAAACTTCCCCCACGAGCGACAGTTTTTCTCCTAAAAACCACAAATGACATTCCATTTTGAATTATGAGCCAGTCTTAGGAGTTTTTTCACTGTCTGCTCTTCTTCCTCAGTTACACTGCTGGCTCGTGTAAACTGAGTGTGAGTTTATTACTTGAAACAAGTGAGTAGTTGTTTTAAATTGTGTCAACAACTTCTTTAGAATGTTCGGCTTCGCCGATGCATTTCTTAAATCCTATGTACCAAGAGGGAGTTCAAAGGCGATCGCCTATATTTCCTTTAATAAATTTGACTTGACTTGACTTGAATTACATCAGCAACCACTTAATCAACCACGAACGCAATTGCGTAAGGACGCTTTATCGGCGTGTTTAGACGCACTGCTGCGAACCAGAAGTTAAATTTGCCGAGGTAAAATACTTTCGACGAGTTAACGGAGAAAACAGCTAACTGCGTAATTTCGACTACCACCAACAAATTTGGCGAGCGATCCCGTGTGTCAAAAAAGTCTGGTAAACTATCGGTCGCCTTCTCGCACCACTTGGATTTGGAGTCACACACAGGCCTGCGGCAACGGTAAGGCGCCAGTTAATGAAACCAAAAGACCCACGGCCTTGACAAGAAACATCTGGAGTAGTCTACAGGATCAAGTGCAGTTGTGGGCAAAGCAAATATATCGGAGAAATTGGCAGACTTCTAAAAACGCGAATTGCCAAACACGCAGCCACATTACGGCGAAATGATGCCAATTCTCAAGTTTTGGCTCATTTTACGAGACCGGGCCACACATTAAAATTTGATGTGGCCAAAATTGTCACAAGAGGTGAAAATCGAGTGAGCCGATAATTACTTGAAACATGGTTCACGAGCCCCCAATCCATCAACAACTGCAACGATTTGAACAATCCATATTTGTTAATTAGACTCAATTTTCCAAGAGCAAGTCGCCGCTAAAGGAAAGAAAAGGACATCGCCTCATCCTTAACAAGTACCGGAGGGCCAGATGAACGGGCAATCATCACGCGCGAGTCACAATACGAGATTAAATGTCAGCAAGGCAAATAGGGTTAATTGTCATCGTTTGTTTGCAGTAATGACTATATCCTATAAATACTGCAAACTCCGGTGAATTTGCTACCCTATCTACTATTGCTCTCAGAGTATGTCTCTGATGACGAATACGCAACGGATCTCGAAATGTGAAACCTCTTTTCCCAGGAAGAAATTTGAAGCAAGCAAATATGGCAGAATTTATTCGATCTCGAAATGTCAGGCGAATAGAAGTGTTTCCCCAGCGATAACGTAATTTTTTCTCAACTACTTCCTAGGACTCGCATGGTTACTTATATTTGGAACATCTGAGTGTTGTGCGCGTGTTTGATTAAGCCGGAGCGTATGGTATGCAACCTTCTAGGGCACCAAAGCAAACTCGCTAATGTGCATAAGTTAGTGACAGGTGCAAACGCGACAGTGACTATACGCTGCTCAAGCTAATGGGTGAGAGTGTGTCATGCTTTGAAGATGCGTGTGCGGTTTAGCAAGCTTTTTACAATCATTAAGATGCCAGCGAAAAGAATATTTGAGTAGCTTCTGTCCACATTATAATTAAACAAGAACGGATAAAACATGAGTCTTCTGTGTTAAGGCACGTGTTCCCACCCAGGAGGTGTGCATGGATAGAGAAAAAGGCGCGTCAATCACTGAAAGCATAATATTATGCATCTGAGCTTTTGCACTTTTATGGGAGTCCGTCGTCAGAGCCGTAAAACGACCAATGGTTAGAGGGATAGGTCCAAATCAAACACCAGTGATGTCAGCCCAAAGATGCTTTCAAAGTGCTATGTATACGGGCGCCAGATCGATAAATCGATTGACTGAGTTCTCATCTGAGGCCCAGGCTTTAATAAATTATCGGCTTGTCTTGCTTCAAGTGTTAGCGAATATCCTTGCAGCTGCGAAGCTTAACTTGTGACCGACCTCGTAGGTGTGCGCGGGCAATTGTATCAATGCGTCTGCCCGTCTTAAACTCATCTCACGTTCGTGTTTGCGTAAACTTAGCATGCGGCCGGTCTGTTCAATGACATTTCGAGGCTAGTTTAGGCATGGTATCTGATAACCTACGCAGACTGTTCATAGGGATTTAATCGGTCATTTATTTCCATGACGCGACTGCGTATGGAAACCTTGCGCCGGTGTGCAAGTCTGACGCCCAGTCCGGTAAAAATGTGTTCGGTCGCTTCGGAAAAATTCTTGCTCTATGGCATCGTATGCCATTTAGTAGGGGTATCGGCCTACAAAGTCGTTCGGATAATCATTCTGCATAAACTGGTTGTGAAGACATCCTGTTTTACGTGCGTTTTCTTCCAGGTTTCTGCAGTAAGTCTAGATTCTTTTGAACAGTATTCGTATGCGTCTATGAGCTATCGGACAATTTTTGTAAAATTTAAAAAACTGTGGCATTTATCGCCTTTCTGTAGACCATTGTTTCTATTTCGCCGTTGGAAGTTTGCCTGACGACGACAGATCATTAACGCCTGTAAGAGGTTAAGCGCACATACGTATAAGGTTATTGTTCTGATGATGGACACGTCCTTTTTTCGCTAGTTTTATCTTTATTCATAGTCATAAAACACAACCATAGTCAACCAATAGTTGTGAAGATGAATATAACCTGACGACTGAATCGAGTACTTAACTTTGCGGCCATACACATATAAGCATTATTCAGGAAAGTACAAACTTTTTCCAAAACGTCGCAAATTGGCTTTTGGCTTAACAGTAGTAATTATAATCTATGCGGACATTTTTGTTCAAACGATATTGGTAAAACACTGGCTTGGCGGGCAACCTACTGGGAAATATCCCTGATGTTTTGTCACCAAACATTTTCCAAAATTTAGGTTTGATGTTTGCAGGATTCGAAGAGCAATTGGCGAGCATACGTATTCATTTAATAAATCCTCAGCAGGCCATTATATATTTATATGGAAGGGGGTAAAGTGCGAAAGTAAAATTGAAGGTAAATTATCTTCAACGTTGCAAGCAAATTAGTCTAGGGGATAGGTGACGGGGTTGGGGGTAGTAGCAAGCGGCCAATTAAGCGGCCATTAGGGAGAGAGGGGAAAGGGGAGTGGAGGTACGTAAAAATGGCGAAAGCTAGGTGGCAGTTGGGCATGCTTAGCTTGGAGCTTGCAGCCGGTTAGCTTGCACTCACAAAATTGGCGGATAACAACTGCATCTGCTGTTGCTAGCAGGCACTGACCCATTTACTTAGGGTAGTTTGGTGGGACCTTTTAGGTCACCCTGAAGGCTTCGTTGGGGTCCACCTGGTGTCCGGAATCCACCATGTGCGCTAGAATAGAGCGTTGATGGTTCTGGTGGTGTTGCATTTACCTTTCCTTAGCCATTGCGGGAGATGTTCCTTTATTCTTTTGGATAGGTGCTGACTCGTGCGCTAAGAGGACCATTAACAGCTCTAGTCTACGGCACATAGTGGACTCTGGAGATCAAGTGGACCCCAACAAATCCTTCAGGGTGACCTATAAGGTACCACTAAACTGCCCTAAGTGAATGGGTCAGCGCCTGCAAGCAACAGCAGAAGCACCTGCTATCCGGTTGAGAAAGCCGATTTTGTGCGTGCAGAAAAATCTGCAGCAAGCTCCAAGCTAAGCATGACCACCGGCCGCCTAGTAAATGCCATTTTTACGAACCTCCTCTCGCCTTCTCCCTCTCTCCCTAATTGCCGCTTAATTAGCCGCTTGTTACTGCCCCCAAACCCCTCCCCTATCCCCTGGACTAATTTGCTTGCAACGTTGAAGATAATTTACCTTCAATTTTAAATTTCACACTTTACCCCCCTCCCGTATAAATATCATGGCCTGATGAGGATTTATTAAATGAATACGTATGCACGCCAACTGCTCTTCGAATTTCTGTGATGATAATGTTTGCAGAATTCATCGTAGGAGACTCGTGTGAAGAACAGCCTGACAACTCAATAAATCGATTGATTCACCACCGTTTTTTGATGTGTTGAGTAAACATATAGCAATGATCCTTCTTAGGTAGGCAGTTGTTAAACACTGAAAACTTATAACGGCGCGGCTTTCAAATTTGAGCCTTCCATTTTTTTGCTCTCCATTCACGCGGGAATTTATTATCCTATACCATCCTACCTAATGCTCTGCTTTGTTTGTCTGCACTTTTGATCATGAGGTCATTTCTACAGTACACTGCTACCTCTTTAAATGCACAAAAACAAGTTATTTTATCTACGACACATCAAAATTCCAACATTTGTCAAATGAGGGCAATCTGTCGCACTTGCAATTCAATGCCTTCGAAAATTATCCACACCACACGGAAAAAAACACAAAGATCATGTTGGCAACAAGCAAACAAACGTAAGCCTCAACAAGAATTGTCACTTCCAGGTTTCATGTCGACAAATTGCAAATCCCTGTTTAACAAAATTGGCAAATTATCAGAATTCATGTTGAAAAAGAGAAAATGAGAACTCTGCAGTCATCTGTTTGCAAGAAACTTGGCTTTACAGCGACATTGAGTGGGAACTCATCACCCTACAATATGTTTAGGCCTATCGTTCGGACAGAAAATCCTTAATCAGCGGCAGAGGTGGTGGAGTGGCTGTCTTTGTAAACTAGCAATGGTGCACAAATTGAAAGTCCCTATTCCTTATTCAGACGACTTAATAGACGCCATTGCTGTAGTTTGCAAGACAATATTTTAAATAAACTATAAAGGCATCATTTTTGTCAGTATTTACATTCCTCCCTCTACATGCCAACGTGCTTTAGGCACCTTTTTCGATTTTCTTTCCCAAAAACTCGCTGCACTGTCTTGCGAGCATGTCATAATTTTAAGCGGTGATTTCAACCGTGTAAATCTTCGTCTCCTTACTCTGTTATGTTCAGACGATTAAGTTTCCTTCAACACTCATGCCGATGCCCCTCTGGATCACATATTGGCCAACCATCCTACACTTTTTGTCGTCAAAAAATAGAGCACCGTTGGCAGGCTCAGATCATTCTGTGTTACTGGGCTTGCCAACCATCTATTTTAGCTCTAAAAAAGGGCTGTTAGTAATTCCCGAGAGGAAACTTAGATTTTGGGACACCACGTCACAGCATGGTCGTCAGAAAATAGCCTTTTACTTAATGAGCGGAAGTCAGTCCAGAGTATCTTCAGGCTGCCGCCCTCCTCTAGTCCTGAAACCATCGACTTTCTGCCCAACAAGTTATCCTCCTTCCGATACCTTGGTGTAACAATAGCTTCCAACCTGTCATTTACTCATCATATTGAGGCCTTTTTATTAAAATTCCTAATCTTTGATATTATATCCACCGCTTGCGTCTTTATTGCACCCCGCAATCCCTCATCTGGCGTTTTATAGACGCTTGTATCCTCCCTCTCATACGTTACTGCTCTCCAGTAACCTTTCCAGCACTACTCAAAACGACTTTATTATATTTAAACGTATTCTTCACATGCTCTCTTCAGCTGCCAGCTATTCTTAAGCTTCTTTAGCTGACCTTATAATTCAGCGAGATTTCAAATGGGTCAAAAATTTCGTGGACCATATTCTTAGTGATGACACTCACCCTCTCCACTCCAAACTAATGGCTGTGAAGTCTTTTCGTACGATGCGCCGAAACTTTCGACATATGACATGTCATACATCAGCGTACCAGTACTTGAAACTCCCGTTCTAAGCGCGTTTTCTCACGTGTGAAGAAACGGAAATTGAGAAGCTGCAGGCTGACCTGACTCTATAACAGATGTTATAACTATGTCGACCTCTTACTTTGAGTTTTCTGTGATCTTTGTCCGTTTACTCTTGAGTTTTTGGACCCTTTAAATTACTTTAGTTCTTGCACTCCGTGAATGGAGCCATTTTTTGCTGAAAGTTTGATATTATCATCAAAATAAAGTCCTCATCATCATCATCATCATCATCATCATCATCATCATCATCATCATC
>JAYGXS010000296.1:0-33687 GCA_036362985.1 Ligula intestinalis
ATCGTCGACGGACGAATATTTCTGTCCGCCTGAGTTAATCTCAACCTCGTGGGCGTGGCGGTTATTTGGTTCTTGGCCGGCTTCTTCCCTTTTTACCTCCAAAACTGGTTCTATTCCACACTTGAGTTTATTTTGCTTTCCTTTTGGCTTTGTTCGAACTGACTGGAGCCTTGTGCGCAATGCTTTGGTGCATTCGGCTGCGTCGAGGTGCTAGACATTAACAATCGTTCTAAGTGCAGTTGAACAAATTAGGACAAATTAGTCACCTCGGTGGAATTCGCACCCACATCAGCATAGAAGGCTTTAATACAGCCAACGCTGCACCATATGAGCTACGAAGGAACACCGAAGCTTTAAATCGAATCACAAGTGGATTTATATACCCGCCCAGCCTACTGCACGTACGGAATCCACCATTACGGGTAACAATTAAGTGAGATGATTACTAAGTAAAGCCTGTTTGGGCAGTCAGATTGCTGTATCTGTAGTAGTTTATTCCATATGTGCAGTGTGTGTATTTGACCATCGATTACGATGAGGTCCACCAAGTGCACCAGCAGGTTGGTACAGAAAGGTGACAGTCTCAGGCTTGAGCTTTTAAGTAATAGAGGTCGTAGTTAGACGCTCTGCACTCTTTACCTTCCCCGGAGTTTGGAAGACTTAATGGGGTCCAGCATGGGCTGCTGTATCAAATGCAAACCAATACACCACCTCACTTAATCTTAAGTGACAGTAGACTTTGGGTGAGTACTTCTGTGCTATTGTATGTGTGCTACAGTAGGTGTCTAGCCAGACTTAAGTAAACCAAGACTCAAAGTGATACTTTTAGTACTACTAACTAGGGCGTAACTTAACCATAGTACTTATTGGTACTGGTAATGACTGTTGTGTACATCGAAACATATCCCTTAAATCTCGGCAAGAAGTCTAGTAGCACTAATTCTGGCACTGACGCCACCATTTGTCAGAGATGAAGCTGATTAAGCCAACGTTCGGGCTCATATCTCCTTGGTTTCAACAAGAAATGTGACTCTGGGTTTAGCTATTTCGGGTAAGTACATGCTTGGGGTCCTGAGCACAGCAGTGTTTCCCTTGGTTTTTGCACTCTCAACTCAATCAATCGAGCTGTGTACGTTTCTGCTAGGTTTGGACTAAGATACTGCTACTTTAGGTACGTGCTTATGATGAAGTGCTAAATGTTCAGTTATCATGCTTACTAATGTCAGTAGATAGTATATTATAAGTACTGCCTGTGTATGCGTTTAAGGAGTCGCGTTAAGTATGCATTCCCAATCTAGGTGAGGAAATAGTGATTAGCATTTAGTTAATAATAGCGCGTTTGTAAAGTAGTTCAAAGTCTCAAAAATGCCCTTATGTCGAGCAGTTTGCCGTATTTCGCCCTCCCAGCTCTATGTGCCAGGTTGTGCCAGCTTGGCATGGTGCAATTTTCTGTTTGTCAGGCAGTATGAGGTGGCAAGTAATCTGCCTACAACATGTGCCTCCACCGGAGATTTTGAGCAGCCCGAGGTGACTCAGGGCTATCGGGGATAGGTTCGTGACAGATTGACTGAGTCAGCTTCCACTCAGATTAAGCTGTAGACAGGGCGGGTAAAGCTGTGATTAAATATAAGGTGTAATGGTGTAGCCTTGGCTGTACTAAAGACTTCACTGTTGATGAAGGTGCGAATCCTGCAAAGGCCGCAGTATTTTTATAATGGGGTCAACTGAGCTATAAAAATATGTCAAATCCTCCTTATAAGTTTTTATTCAATTCATCACCCTCTGTGTGATAGGTCGTTTGCTGCATGCATCGTCAAATACGTGAACATTTATGTCGCTGGACCTACAGAAAAGAAAAAGGCAGCTTGGAAAGGATAATGCCATTACCGCCAAGCTTTAACCCAGTCAAACGGAAACATTCTGTGATTTTTTATGGATTTAACGCGATGAACCCGGCAAAAAGCAAACGCTGTGAGCAGAGCGATGCAATCTTTGAAGAATCATATAACTGGAGCGCAATGACCTCCCCTGCAATTGTCAGCTCTGCAGCTCTGCCCACCGGTAAGAGCCATCGGCCACAAGGGAGGCAATGAGTGAGCACTGCATTAGTGAGCTAAATCATCAAGGCATTATCACGCTACTAACCACTGCACATAAACACACACCGACAGCTAATGATCTCGGTGGAAAAGAGCCAGCGCCCAACGTATCGAGTGCGACCACTGATGATTAATTTGAGAACTGATACTTGTAAGGTTTTTAGAAAAAATCCGAACGAATTCTGCAACAAACATGTATTCGTAAAAACACCGACACTACGTATAGAAAAAAAGTAAGTGAGCCTATCACCCCAATGGACATCTGCACATCGCTACTGTACCTGGACAGTATCTTTTATTCAGAAAAATCAACAAACAGGTAGCTTTTCTGTTGATAAGACCTTGAATTACGATTCTACCATATTTTCCTCTTTTTTACTATTTATTTTTATAAATAGCTTGTAGAATATGGAAGGCTGCAAACTGATCCTTGCTTTTCTTAGTGAGAAACTGAAAAAGTAATAGTGTCCAATCAATTCTACGCACATTCTATGTCGTTTCTTCCCCGAATATTAAAGCTTCAAGAAAAAACAATAAATATATGCACTCATTTCCAAAATGCAACTGCGCTTCACCAAAAAAGGAAAATAAAAATAAACTTATCAGCGTTCCTACTGATTAATTTTGAATGCCAATCACATTTTAGTTTTCTTATTTTTCTTACGCATTTATTTTTCTAAAACCTCCTAAAGCAAAAAAGGCTGCAAAGTACTCCTCGCTCTTCTAGGGAGAAACTGAAACTTTACCGGTTTCAACAACAGTAAAATCGTACATAATTGTAATGGAAGAAATGCCTTCTTAACATATGCAACAGGTAATATTTGCGATCTCGTTTGCCATTCGATTTACATCTAACTTTTTCCCTAATTTCTCCACCAGCAACCACAAACGCAATCATCTTTATTTCAATCAATTAAATGTTGTGCAACACAAAGTAGTTAATCCCCTATGATGTCTCACTATAAACGTTGCAACATAAACCTGACACATTTGCAATTTATTTACCTATAAGAAGCAGTATGACTTAAAGGAGATGTATGCAAACATAGGGTGAAGCTATATCTGTGTCAAACCATCTTCATTTGGTCGGCTGTTTGTCCAAAAAGGCGCGCGTTTTGCCATCTGTGAACGTCTGGCTTATATGCCGTTACCAGACAGCTATAACGAATCCCAGGTGCTGATCACCCGAGATTTGAACCCTGGACTTTGATCGTGAAGTACAACACTATACCACTGCACCATGAGCTCCAGATCACAACAGGAAATAAAATGTTCCTTAAAGATCCATTCTTATTATGCGACGGCTATTGATTTGACCTTTAGGCATAACGGGACGAGTACGTTCCATAATTTGATCGGTCAGCGCCAGCAATTGATCACATTTCCGATCGCGACCTGTGGATGCAATGAGCCCGTCATACAGCGATGTAGTTTCGCACACAATAGTCAAACGTCCCGCATTCGAATCTCGGGTAATCCACACCAGGATCTGGGTATGACTGGTTGGTGATGGATAATAACCCAGAAATGGCCATTCCAAACTCTCATGTATCTATGGGTTCCAATTTTTATATAAAGGCAAATGTCATGAAACTAAGAGCTCATTTGCAACTTCATCAATACTCATTCCGAAGTTTTCAACACAATCCATATATTTGCATGCTTTAAAGGTATTACTTATGTTAAAAAATGCATGATTTTCCCGAAAATGCTCATACAGCGTACCGCTTGCAACCACTTAACGCAATTCCACGCATAAATTGCGATGATTTAAAAATCAGCAGAGTTTGTAAAAGAAGATAAAACTGCGTTCAGTAAAGTGCAAATCGTACCATAAGTTAATATTTTTACATAAGAGTTAAATTGGAGGACTGGCGTTAGCCTTTTTCCTGTGAACAGAACGGCCTAATGGACCAAGACAATATCAATTCGGTTAAATTTTTTAAAATTTGATGAAAACTGGAGTGGACTACATTTTTAGACTGGAAGCTTTAAATAGATAGTAATATGCTCAAGCAGTCCAAAGGGCAGCTGCATCGAGGCTAACTTATTGCAAGCATCTCGCTGAAATTTTGTTGTGTTGTAGATGTTTTTTTAAGCTGAAGAAAAGATACTTTTATCTGCTACTAGCGAGCAAGATGTCAACATATTTCCGAGGATACATTCTCTGCATATACAAAACCATTCCCGACGTAAATGGTCATAGTAATGACGCCCTTTTTCTAACTACCCACCTACTCAACTCTAACTTCATATTTAATGCATTCATGTACTGCTGATAGGTGAATATTAGGTGGGCATTGTAAGTTGGCGATGATTGCAGGAAATATCTAATCGGGCGACTGTACTCACGGCAGCGTTTTCAGATAAAAGAGGAAAGGTCGCTCAATTGACGAAAGCTAAATAAATAAAGCCCAGATTATTAAAAAAAGTGCCATCTGCAGCTTGTTGCTATAGGCAATTAATGCTCTAAAAGCTAGAGTAAATGCAAAACTGCAAGTTTTGGCGGCATTTATAAGACAACAGCAATGAGAGGAATAGGAAGAACGAGATCAAAGTGCTGATCTGTCATCAATTATCGCGACGTTAATGAGCCGCTGTAGACTCCATCCGAAAACATAAAAAATGGTTCATTTTCCAAATTATGGGCGCAACACTAGCCCCATAGGCTTGTTATCCGCACTCTGAAATGAGAAGGCTGTACGGTTGCCACGAAAAAAAACCAATTTCAACTTCCTATACGAGGCTTCACATTCCCCACCATCATGGCAGCCGTCCCATTCAGCACTGGTGCAGGCTTGAGGGTAACCAGCCACTTGAGATGAAAGAAGCTGTGATCCTCTTCTATCTAACTACGAAAAAAACAGACAAAAATAAGTAGTAATGGAGTGCGTGAAAAAAATACCACCACCGAGTAAGGAAAAAAATAAGTGGAAAAGGCATCTACTCAGTCTGTAGGGCTGCGACAAAGGGTAAGGAAGCCAGTATTCCTGGCTCACTAGCACAAATGGCACTAAGGGTCGGAACAGCTATTTCTGGCCTTAATCTTTAATACCTCTTTCAAGTTCTTGAAGCAAGGTCATTTCAGGTGATTATGGTTGATGGATTAAAAGAACTAACCACCAGACAAATCCCTTTGATCGATTTGTAGAGTCAAAGGTATAACGGATGATCGGAACTACATAAGAAACGAACCGTTCATTGGTGTGCTAAAAATTATACTAAATATTCACCTAAATACACGATAAGATTGTCGATTTCTACGATGTATATCGAACGCTCCAAGAAGATTAATGCAAACATGTGGACCTACACGTGACTTTGTTTTGAGTGAGAAATAGACTTTTGCTGCATCTGCCACACTTTCTTCACCTTCCCAACCTGAGTCCCGCAGGACGACCAAGACAATGTGACCGAAGACCTAAAAAGTCTTCTTTACCTAATAGCGTGATAATAGGTAGTGAATTTAAGAGATATCAACCACCAAACACCACCGTTTCACCCATTTGGACATTTAAGATAGACAATAATTCACATGGAATATACTGTTTAAGAAATCGGAACATTTTCATATTTTCACTGATACCTTTCTGGTTATTCCACCAAGCGATTACGTAGAGCCTCCGTTAACCGGTAGAATCCCGTTGGGCACAAAGCTCATCATGTTAATCGCTTGTCTTGCCAAACGAATTTATCATTTAAAATAATAGAAATATAATGAATCCATTCCACCCCAGAGTAGTTGGTTTAGCACGCAGATGACACCCCCCTGTTTCCTTATTGCTGCAGAATCACATGTTAGTTAGCTGATCAGAAAAAGCAACTTCTGTAAGCTTTAAAACATCTAATAGTTTATAATTCTTTCCATTTATTTTTTGCTTTTCGTACACATTTCTTCAGTTTATTACACAGAGCCATCCCAGATTCATTTAAATCATGGTTACTTTTAAAACTAGCCCAATCTGTATTTTTAAACATATATTGTACCCTTCTACAAATCCTTGCATCACAAAAATGAACTTGCATTACTCTAGGGATATAATCGTAACCTGATATTGATGAAACACAAATTAAAACGCAAGTTAATTTAAAATCATCTTTGGTCACAATATATCATCGACAATCTGAAAAAAAACAGAAAGTTTCTGTACCGCCTGCAGCTAAATAATTTCTGCTTATCTACTTGATATGGATGCGTCTTGAAAAATTTTGCGCATCCCTGTGCCATGGATGCGCAGGTGATTGATCAGACTGGTGCCTAATTTGTGATAACAGTGTAAATAAGATAAGTTTAAAGCTGCAATTTATAAGTTAAGGTGCTAACAATTTGTAGGTTTAGCCGGCGTTGAGGCGCCAGTGGTCAAATAAGCTACATAACCAGGAGTGTTCGAAACAGGTGGGGACAGCTCAGCCACGCGATTGTGGTCAAGACTTTTGATCCTTTTTTATAGTCCAAGTAGGATTTATTCACGAATTTTGATCAGGCTGGCATTGCGAGCGCCATAAGGACGGATTAGGATCGGTACATACCTCAGGTCGTCATGTTGGTTAAAATGACGAAGAACGTAGTTGACGGGAAACATTGGTTGCTCCCGACCACGATGTGGCTTAGATAGGCGGCGACCACCGTCGCATTCCTCGCGACGATTTGAGAAGGGACGATGGCTGTCGCCAATGCAAGTGGTGTGCGTTATTCCCACAGATGCAGATGGGGGACCTGTGGACACAGCAGATGTAATTCAACTATCTTATCACGCTATCAGATCGTATGCCGACACTCGAAGAATATCTCCACGCAATTTTCCCCGAAGTAGGCAGGACATGAACAGATATATATATATATGCTACTTTAATGGCCTTATCTACTCTGCAGTTGGAGATCGCCTTCAATGAAAGTGCCCCAGATAAACGAAAAATACTACCCGATGACAAAACAGCGACAATATGCAGTCAAAAAGTATGCTACAGAGGTGGATAAGTAAATAAGCTCTTCCAATATGCTATTAATAGCATGATAAATCTCCATCCTCATGTAATACCTGACTTCTGATAGTGAAAGTTATACAGCTCACACATTACAGTGGAAAAAATATGTATATAAAAAGGAGGGCTGCTAAAAAATAAAATTGGGTACTTATTTAAATAAAATAATGCATAAAGAGAAAAACGTACAATAAATAAGACAACGCAAAGATAAGCAACTGCTTAAATATGCGTGAAAACGTAAATAACTACGGATTAACAATTTCAAGGAAAGTGAAAGATAGAAATAAAACTGCATTTCACTAATAAATTTGAAACTAAACTATAAAATAGGCTAAAGCTAAAGTAAGCTTACTTAAAAAAACAAACTAGAATATGGTTGTTAATATATGATGGTAAACAAAGTAAAGAACATCATAAAAGACTAAATAATTAATTTAAATTCCGAGTAAAGTATGTGTTTTCTATATCAGGTAATATAAACTTCCTATAAAAACTAAGCTTAAGTAACCTCAGGCAGATTTTGTTGTTTAATTTGTTTTTATTTTACTTTGCAATTTCTTTGTAAGTTACTTTATATATATTACTTTTGTCGAACTAATAAGTTAGGTTTTGGTTAATTTTTGCTTTACGTGCATATCTATTAGCAAAATTCGATTTTTATTTGAGTGAAAATCTGCTTGAGGTTACTTAAGCTTAGTTTTAATAGGTAGAAGGAAAGTGAAAGAAAAAAAATAAAACTGTATTTCAGTAATAAATTTAAAAATAACCTATAAACTAGCTTACTTAAAAAAAAAACTAGAATATGGTTGGTAATATGACGGTAAACAAAGTTACGTAAAAGCTAATATCAAACAAATAAAATTATAGAACATCATAAAAGACTAAAAACATTAAATTAAATTCCGGGTAAGGTATGTGTTATCTATATCAGGTAATATAAACTACCTATTAAAACTAAGCTTAAGTAACCTCAAGCAGATTTACCTTAAACAAAAATCGAATTTTGCAAATAGATGTGCACGTTAAGCAAAAATTAACCAAACCTAACTTAATAATTCGACAAAGGTAATCTATATAAAGTAACTTAAAAAGAAATTGCAAAGTAAACTAAAAACAAATAAAACAACAAATATACTGAAAACAAAAAAGAATAGAGTTACACAAAAAATAAAATAAATGTAAGGAAAGTGAAGATTGTAATGAATTACAATTAAATGGCAGCATAAATTTCTCGAGAGCTCATCAGTTGTATCTACTCATTGCGTAAGCTTCACGAATGACAAAAATACGAAATTTAATTGACTGGAATTGAATGGAACTGAGACGATATAGCCAACTTTCTTCCCTCGATGTCCACTTGTCCAGACGGACAGATGGCTCTATTTCACAGAGGGTCTTCCATAAGAAAACTTGGCTTGGTGAGTATTTAAGTTATTTAAGTTTTGTTACCATTCACTGGAAACGTAAACTGATATGTAACCTTTTCCAGAGAACTAGAAAAATTGTTCTGTAGATACTTTGGACGCAGAATTAGGTTGAATCAAAGCTGCTTTACTGAAGCGCGGACATCCATCTCCGTTTATGGACAAATATAGCAAACCTCTAAGACCAAAAATGAGCAAACATTTAGCTCCTAAGTGTTTGTATCCTTGCCCTTTAAGGGGGATAATGTCTTCAACACTATCAAGACCACAGAAAGAATCTATAACGCCACTGAACTCATTTTTTGCTCTCTAACAAAGCCCTTGCCGACTCTTTGTGTTAAGTATGCCTTACTTTTGCACGCCACCTCTAACTGCATTTAAAAATTCAAATGGACTTTTGGATGCAAGAAAATAGGGCGTTCGCAAAGACAATTGGCAGCCAGAGCCAAGGAATATCTGCCTTGTTGGTTATTTAGGCAAGAAAACCAGGTCATTCCATAGACCCTAAAGCTTCTTTCCAAGTTCTTTTTCGAGCACGAACATCTCGAATCTTGTGTAACCTGGAGGCAGCTTATATCAGACGCTCTAAGCCTGACTTCTGCAAACAGTTGAAGCATGTGTTTAACCTGGCCTTACCATGGTAACTACAGGCCCCCAGATTTGCGCATTCGTCTGCCCCAAACTTCCTCACTACTCAATTCCCTGTTTCCCCTCCCATTTTGTCTTTACTTTCCTTTTGTATCTGACTAGGACCTATGATCTTTCTGTACAAATTGAATTTCGCATTCTTCACGCAATGAGTGAATTAAACTGATGAGCTCTCGAGGAATTTATGGTGACATAAAATTTTGCATTGATTACCATCTTCAATTTCTCTCCGTGAACATAATGTTTCAAAGTTTTGCAAGGAAATTCGTTGAACTTCTCGTTTTTACTTTTGTTGGCAAACATAAGGCCAACCATTAAATTACTTAAACCATCTCCAGGAGGTAAATCTAACATCTTTTGGGCGGATATGTAAATAAAATCTACCAATATGCCATTTTCTACTGCTAATAATTATTTAATTGACTACCCATGAAATCTCTTCAGTTCTGCAGACATTAGTTAGGCTTAACGACCCCGCAGTTAAGCAAAAGCACTATTGCATCAGAAACGCAACAAAAGTTCACATCATCCTTATCATGTAACTAGTACAGTAGTCGCCAAAGCCCATGGAACTTTCATGATAAAATTTGACTAGGTACTGAAGCTTATTCATTAAGTTTATTTAATTAAGCGAAAGCCTTTTAGTTACTTAAGTCATCATGTTAATTAGGTTTTTTAAAGAGAAATGGCCATTAATTTTTGGTAAATTGGGATTTGTCTCATATCGAGACATTTTCTATATTATCACGAAAGAGAAAACCTAACTGCACGTTTATGTTGATAACATTATGAAGAAACTTTTAAATTAGAAAATATGCATATAAAATATCCCTTCCGGAACTGGAAAAGTTTGTCCAGAGTTGTTCAAAGTCAATTGCGGCCAAATTAAAGGAATTTCATGTATTTTTATATTTTAAAACTTATGTTTAGCTATCCTGTGAAGTTAATTTGCACAAAATGCAGTAACAGAGCTGTGTCTGTTTAAATGCACAAATACTGCTCCAATGTTTTTGAACAAACGCAAAATGTTCCACATGATAAAGCGAATTTAAGACAACGGACACCTTATTGAATTTAAGTCATGAAGAAATACAATTTCTATTGTATAGTTTACACTTCCTTATGGCGTTTTTTAGAAACGGAACTGACAAAAGAATAACGAATTTACAAAAAAATAAACTAGGAATGCATATGGCTAGTTTTTTGATATCGAAAGTTTATATCAGAAAGTTCAATTATTTCACTTATGCAAAAAATAATGCATTATAAAGATAAAAGAGAGTTCTTTCATCCCCAGTCAAATTTAATAATTTATCTTCAAGAAACTTAAAGAAATTCTAAAAATTCTTACATTTCATTAAGATTTTACGTTAAAGAAAAAAATAAACGAAGAGGGTTGTCAGCCAAATATCATAGCATAGCACTTTCTTAGAGGTAAGCTTTAATGAAAAGCTTTTTTTATTAATCTTAGGAATAAAAGTGTCACAACTCCACTGCGGACAAGATTATCTATCGAAAATGTGGTTTGCTGCTTTGAGGCATTTCTTCATATCAAAAACGTTGCCATATATATATTAAAACTTATATCGGATAACACGTAATTTCGGTAAATGCTCTTTTAATCTATCTTTATTAAAAGTTTTTGGTGTAAATGTCAAAAATATGCAAAATTTATAAATTTATAAATGAAGGCAGTAAAAGCAGGGAAAATGATGGCACCCTTTTTTCTTCGATGTTTAATTAATACTCATCGACGAATGGTAAAAAAACAAAATATTTTCACTAAACAAGTTATTTCTATATGCAAAATGTGGTTGCTTTAAGTTTTCAACTAAACGCAATATCCTAATTTATTGTTCTAATTTATAGCTCTTTTTTACGTCTCGAGAACCTCAAAATTATGGAAAAATGTTTATTTTTCTTTACGAAAACTTAATAATCCTTATAGATCTTTAAAGTACTTGATATTCACTAATGCTATTAAGTATTATTTTTAAGTTTCCCTTATTAAATTCACACTGGTATGCGAGCAATGATAAAACTTATACAAATTAATAAAATTTGCGTGGTCTTTGGCAACTACTGTGAATAAAGTCTAGCACAGAGGATTGACAACCACAAGGCACCCCAGAGGCAGGTTGGTAATCCCGATTGCAAAGACTTAGCAGTCGTTACATGATCTAGCGCAATGGTCAGGGATGCCTTAATACCGGAAAAACAAAGAGATTGTTGGCTAAAGGCTAGTGCCTTATGTAATTTGAAAAAAAGTGAACAGTATGCGCCATCGTGTCAAATTACTTGAGCCAAAACAAGATGCCTGCATTGAGATCCACGTCTTTCTGCGCATATAGTTTGCATGATGTTTTCATTGATGGCCAAAGCCAAATTCATGCAAATAAGATCAGCCTTTATAAATAAAGTTTATATTCTCCACTTTTGGCAAACAACGTCGTTTTCAGAGGTTTCACTCAAAAAATATAACGTCTATACCTAGGAAAGCTCAAGTTTCGAAAAAAAGGCGACACAAGCTTCTGATTTGTCTCGAGTTACGTTTATAAAAATGAAATATTGTGCACTTTAATAAATGGAAACTTATATATTCTCTCCCATTATTAAAAGCGATGTTAAAATGCCTCATGACAACTTAGAGTGGAGATCGGTACATGGTTATCTAAATAAGGAATATAAATGAGCGGACATAAACGTTGGCAGTCGCGCACTTTTTTTCACTCGCGGAAGGTAACGTTTGTTTAATTGAGAGGTACCCATTGTCTTAAAGTAAACCTTGAATAAAATATGAATAACGGCAAGGTTCATGACAGTTAAAATAAACATATGGCAATAGCAGCAAAATGATTTATTGGATCCATATCATTTCGAGAGAGCTCGAAAGATTCCGCCTCTCATTACTTAACGTGAATCACAAAAGAGAGGAGAAACACTGAGCATCTGTTAGCCTCAAGCCATTCTGTTGACCCCAAAACGTCCTTCCGAGTACTTTTTCGAGCACGAACAACTCGCACTTTACGCTACCTGGAGGCAGCCTAAATACAGTGGGTAAACCTGACCTATGCAAAGAGTTGGAGCATGTAGTGAACCCAACTTTGCCTTGGTAACATTGGCTCCCTGTTTATACATTTTTCTTCCTTAGTTGTTACCTCAGGTGTTTTTACCTGTTATTTTTTTGCTGACCAAAGCGTTTTAACTTCTCATGTTATTGATTAGCCACTTGGCCACTCCTTATGACCTTGTGCTTATATCGATTTTTTTGTGTATGAATTCATTATGTATCTTCTCGTTTGTGATTCACGTTAAATAATGAGAGGCGGCAACCGACCAGCTCTCTCTAAATGATATGGATACAATAAATCATTTTGCTGCTATTGCCATATTTAAATTTGCACCAGGGGAAACCTTGCTTTAAATTTCTGAAACAGCACCTCCCTATGGATACCATCAAGTCTTTGGAAAGACTTTTGCAGCTAGGATACCGAATAGTGAAGGAAAATACACGAATTAAATTTTAACAGAACTGTCTGAATAACAAGCTATATCCTTTTGAGTTTTACAAAGTGCTTCGAAGCGAAAAATGACGACAAACTTTTAAAAAATTGGACCGTCTTACACTATCAAAAATAGAAGATTTTATTCAGTTGGTGGATAAGAACAAATCCTTTTTGTACCAGACAAAACATATTTTTGACAAGATAGCATTCTATTGTTGGTCTATCTTTATCAAGCATTCATATACCATACAAAAGAAGACCAGAATAAAATTCTGAAGGAAATTAGCCTTGTTAATTTGTAATAAGCCTTCTGAGGATATCTTCCCTCGAAACCCTGATGAATTTATCCTGAATCGTTCGGACATTAAACTCAACAAGTAGCAAACCGAGGCCCTATCATTAGGACTCGACTTTTGTTACCTTACCAAAGAATTAACCCAGTAGAAGTTGAAGCAAAATTTGAGGACTTGTACTCCCAACTGACTGACTTAAAACCTAGATCCAATGATGATGTTGGTTGAATGAAAGCAAAATTCATGGACATCGCACACCAATACCGTCGAGCTCCAATAACACAACGCCCTTCCATAACTCAAGAACATGCAATTGCTTTATCCGCATTAAAAAGGCACAAGTAAATAGTTATTTCCAAACCTGACAAAGGTCATGGTGTGGTTGTCCTCAATCGCAATGATTACGTCAAGAAAATGGAAGCCATTTTAAAAGATTCCAGTAAATTTCGTCTAGAAGCAGAAGGTAAAGATAAAACCAACTCATTGGAAGATTCTGCCTGGCAAATGATCAAGCTTCTTTTGGAAAATAATCTCATGGATTCCTAAACAGCTCTGTCCCTAAAACCAAGGGGTTTATATATTCCACGACTATATGGTTTGCCAAAAACACATAAAAAGGGTATTCTTTTACGGCCAATTTTGTCCCTGTCAAACTCACCATTTCATAGACTAGCACAATGGCTTGTGAAGGAAATAGAACCAATTCGCAAAAGGTTTTCTTCTTACACATTAAATAATAGTTTCCATTTTGTGGACGAAATAAGACACCAAAATATTTCTGACAAACACATTATATCCTTGGACGTTGAGTCATTATTTACCAACGTTCCCTTCGAAGAAACTATAGATATCTTTGCACTTATTCCTCGGATACCCGTCTGGCCCCTAAAATATTACGTTACTTACTACAATTATGCACAAAGAATGTTCAATTCCTATTCAATCGACAATTATACCGACAAATTGACGGAGTCGCGATGGGAAGCCCACTAGGACTTACAGTTGCTGACATATTTATGGGCAATTTAGAAGACAAAGTATCCTGCCAAATTGAACAATGACACACAATACAGACTATATGTATATGATATATTTGCGATTGTGGACAATCCAAGGGAAGCCCAATGATTATTGTTTACAATGAACAGTCTGCATCCTAAGATAAAATTTACCATGGAACAGGCACAAGATAACCAGTTTTCCTTTCTCAACGTTAACTTACCCAGAAAGAAAGATGGTTCCATTACACGGACGGTCTTCCATAAAAACACCTGGAAATGACAGTAATTACATTATCTGACTTTTGTTCCCATTCAATAGAAACGTAACTTGGTATTTACTCTTTTCCAGACGAACAGAATTATCTGTTATACGGAGACATTGAATGATGAATTAACCAACCTTAAACGCACCCTTATAAAGCGAGGGTATCCAAGTCAATTTATAGACAAATACAATAAACCTCTAAGACTTAAATTGACTCAACAATAAGCACCAACAAAGCCCGTCTTCATTTCCTTACCATTTAAGGGCAATAACATAATAAACACCATCAAAAGACGCCTTTTTAAAGCCATTGAAAGGACGTAATATGCTGCTGATCTGATAATTTGCAATCCGACAAAGCCTTTACCACTTTCTCATGCAAAGAATGCCATGCCGTTGCACGCCACTTCAAACTGCATTTATGAATTAAAATGTACCTGCGGATGCAAGTACATAGGGCGAACGCAGAGGCAAGTGGCCACCAGAGCTAAGGAACATATACCTAGCTGGCTAATGAAAAAAAAACAGAATTCCCCGGTCATCAATAACTGAACATCTGTAAGACTCGGAAAATTTTGTTGACCCCAAAACGTCCTTCCGAGAACGTTTTCGAGCACGAACAACTCGCACTTTACGCTTCCTGGAGGCAGCCTAAATACAGTGGGTAAACCTGACCTATGTAAAGAGTTGGAGCATGTAGTGAACCCAACTTTGCCTTGGTAACATTGGCTCCCTGTTTATATATTTTTCTTCCTAAGTTGTTACCTCAGGTGTTTTTTACCTGTTATTTTTGCTGACCATAGCGTTTGAACTTCTCATGTTATTGATTAGCCACTTGGCTACTCCTTATGACCTTGTGTTTATATCGTTTTTTCTGTATGAATTCGTTGTGTATCTTCTCTTTTGTGATTCACGTTAAGTAATGAGAGGCGGCAATCGACCAGCTCTCTCGAAATGATATGGATCCAATAAATCATTTTGCTGCTATTGCCATATTTGAATTTGAACCAGGGAAGCGTTGCTTTTAGGTTCATGACAGTCTTTTGTAAAAAAATTTAGATTTATATGTCTTTGAATTAAATTAACAGGTTTTTTCAATTCAATGTCGCATATATTGTATGATCTTTGCTAGCGGCCTCAAGCGCCTCATCTGATTGAAATACGTTAAGTTATATAACGTGGTACTTGATATTCCACGGCCGATTAAGCAAGCATTTTTAGCCGAAATCACATTATTGCAGAGGTTTCTTCGGTTTCAAGAAATAGAGTATTCGATCTAAGGTTTTTTGGCAAGTAACTCTCCGTTTCTCAAACGAAGCCCAAGCTGCGGCACCAAATATCTTATTCTGACACAATAATTGTCGTTATTACAATAGGAAATTTATAAAGGAAGAAAATTTGTTTTAGAAATACTAGTTTTTTAGCGAGGTGGGAAATCCCAAAAAAGTGTCAATCGGGCTTCCTAGGTAAACTTAAGTTTTAAATGTACCAGGAGCCTGTTCATTCAAAACCACTGAGTAAATTAAGCAGCACAAGTACAACTCAGTTGGGAAATAATCCTTAACTGAAATTTTCGGATGTATATTCATCTATATTGCGTGAAATATAATGTTTGACTGTGTGATTTGTGCATATAAAATTACAGTCTGTGCATGCATCATCCATTTCTAGGGTAGCGTCTACTTAAGGGTTATCGGCAAAATGCTAAAAACCAGTCAAATAAACCTCTTGTTCCAGCGCTGGCACCATATTCTGAACTGATTTCTGGAACTTAAATAGTCACTTCTGCCGACTACATTTTGTGATTATGCTTTAAGATTTGAAATTCCTACGAACGTACCACCTTTGAATGGAAAAGGCATTAGGGTTGACACTTGATGATATGACATTGTATTTCAAATGACTGCTGAAAAACACTGAAAACTATAGTGGGTCTAATAGAAGAAAATGTTATAGTCATATCTGGTATTAACAGAGGTGCCTTCTGCAAACTCCAAAACAACAGTTAGTCTTCGGTGTCAGTTGTGCATTTAAATATCAGAAGGTCATTATTTACCAAATGCTGACGTAATATAAAATCCTTAACATTTTTTGGCACTTATTTTTTTTTAACCGGACGTAAATATTATTGTTATCATCGGCGTAACATTGGTTTTTGAACTTTTCCACGTTCACCGCTAGTAAAAGTTTATCTGATCTATGTACGATTTTTCCTCTCCTCCAAACGCTATCCACTCCCCTTGTTGAATCTTTTTCCCCATCACTATTATGCTACCTAGCTTAATGCTTGCTACTTCACGAGACAGCTGTTTCGACTCACTAAAATAAAGACCCGTATTGGACTTTTTGGCGAATAGCCAACGAGGCTGTACACCCTCCCCCTCCTATTCAATGAAAACTGCATCGATAAACAACTTCTTGAAAACCACTTCCGCCGGCGCTAATGCGCGTTTAGAAAAAGACGGCCGCCAAATCCCCGCGTGGACGCATGTGCGCAAGACGGTTGTGACTGCCGAAGGACCAAATGAATAAATCAATTTCCTCTTGCCGGCGCAGAATGGGTCTCTGTACACGACACACCTTCCGGAAAACGTTTAACCCCAATCGGATGCCAAACTTAAATGGTTTCTGAAGTCACATAAAATCAGCGGTTGTCCCATCTCCAAGCACACAGGCTCTCTTTGGTCTTGCTCCACCCTGTTAACGTCAGTTGCCCAGAGCAAACAGATATGTAGTGGAATCCATTTCTCTTCCTTAAAAGTATCAATTGTTTAACTTTGTATGTCGTTTCTTCTTCTTCACTATTTGCTTACAAATGCCGGAGTAGAACAGTTGTTGTTGGGATTTGACATACGCCTTTCTGACTGCATACAGAGCCAACGGAAACATCTACTCGAAACCATTATCGTACGCGTTTAAGTCAATGTCTGATGGCATGAAAATTGGGGTTAACCCAACAGTTTCCCAAATAAGCAATATAATAATTAAAAACTGATTACGAACAGTTATTATTAAGCGAAATACTTATGAATGGACAAGTTTAGCTTAGTCTTTCTCAGAATCAGCACAAATATTTTGCTTCCCACTGAAAACTGTTCCTTCCAATTACAAGATCTGCTTTACAGTTCCCTGTATATCTGATGAAATGTGAATATCGAAATTTGATTGGAGGATTTAACACACATTTGAGGGTTTTTTAATTTGCCGAGGCGGAACAAAAAAATTCGGTTCAAAGCACTATACGGAGAGCAAAATGGGGCAAAGTGCGGTCAAATCCAACCGTTTTGATATCAAGGAAATTTCCTATGCTATTAAACGCTGCAAAAAAAACTCCATGCTTTTTTTTGCTGTACAATAAAAGAAAATTATATAATCCCGGCCAGGGACGCCAATCGGCAACGGAGCATGGGTAGTGCCTATCAGTCGATGACTGAATTGTCACCCCATCTCAGATGGGTGTCGGCCCAGACCTCGTGCAGGGTTGCTCTTACCCTTCTGGGATCCAACATCTGTATGCATATGCACTGCCAGACTTCGGCAAACCATGGTCTCTGCGGCCTGGTGGGCGCTGGCACTTTCTCTCGGTTCTGATTCCCTGTCTGTGTATGCATTTGTGCTTCCACTAAGTTTCAGGCCCCACCTCAGGTGTCCGAGCAGCTAGGCGGTCCTTTGAAGGTGTGGGACAAAGCGAGCAACCGTCAGCGTGCTTCCTCACTATAATTAATCAAGTGCGCTTGAATCTTTAACGGTACGCTTTAGGCCGTGGCTAGTAGGGTTTGGAAACTGACGGAGAAACTCGGGACACCTATGTTGCTGCTTCTCTTGTACGCGTGTGTTTGTATGTGCGTATGCGAGGAGAAAACGGACTGATAATTCGGCTGCAGTAGCTCTTTTTTGGTCTGAATGGCACTCCCGCACACGTTGGAGCCAATATAACAAATTGGCTGAGTCAAGCGAGCGAACGCTGACCGACTATTGTCCAAGCTTTCTTCACTCTCCCTCCTTTCCAGTATAATTGTCCTTGTTTTTACACCAGAAACGAAGGTGGGAGCGATGAGCGAGTGGGTAAATCCAGCGCGAGTCTGTTATAACTCTTGTTTCATTCGCGGTTGTTCGCTGTGTTGCTTCAGCTTGCTAAAACCTTCGTGCAGCTTGCCCAGCTTTCTTCAGTGTCAGCTTCAGCTTGCTCCAGCGTTTGCTGTGGCTTGTTGTGGCACTCGGTGCCCATGATACAAATCGACAGGGGAACTCTCATAAAAAACATTAATAAAAACGGAATGTTTAAATTATTTATGTTCAAAAAACTGAAACTTTTCGTTCTTTGTGCATTTAATTAGGATTAATGCAATTATGAGAAAGTGCATCATTTGTAAAAAAGAAGGGCAAAATAAGCTCAAAAGATCCTGTTTTGCAAATTAGCTAAGTTGCGTCCTATAAAATTGAGCGATGAACCTATAAAGGCGTTATAAGCTATATCCCAAAGACAATAACGACCGATAACAAGCATATATACGAACACCCTACACACACCGTCAATTTTCTCTGTTAAGCCGTACGAAAAATATATCCAAAACGTTTTATCTTTAGAGCAGGTGAATGAATAGATGAAGTTGAAACGGAAAATGCAGAAGTTAATAAGTTTTCTCAAAATAATCGTTCATACTTTGCTACCTAAGAACTTAGCCTAGAAGTTAGGAAATCTACTGAAAACCGCTCAGATGTACATAGAAAACTTGGTTTTTTCGTTTAAAACAGAAGACTATACCTTATGTGCAGGAAAGACATAAACTGAACACAATTTCAATTCAAATCTTGACTTTATGCTTGAAAATATAAATGCGCAGAGATAAGACACGAAAATATATAACAAAAATATTTTTTCTGGAGGTAACTTATTATAGAAAATACGTCAATCCATCTATGGCATATTTTATTGCAGTGAGCTGACTTGTTTGAATGATTCTTAAAACATGACCCACGCAAAAAACTGCATAAGAAATAATGCGTTAAAGTTTGTTATTTCGATAGATCTTGCTAAAAAATACCTGATTTTGAGAGTTAAATGAAGCACGTTAAGCGTTTTTTTCCATTTCAGCAAAGATTTGAACCTCTGCGTTATCGAAATACCAAAATAATAACAATGGATGGTGGCGGTAGGAGCTTTCTCTTAGCTAACAAAAATGGTACAGATATAATTGCACTTGACAATTTTGTACAATGCATTAGTCACTGACCAGCATGTCCGCACGTGAGCTTACGAAGTATCATACTCCTGCAACCTCCCAGTGGGCAAAATCCAACGAAAATGTGGCTTCCTTAGTTCAACGTAACTCAAGCAATGGAAAAACGGAAGAAACAACTAGTAAGTCTCGTGAAAATTGGGCTCACTTCCAGTAGTGTGAGATGTACGTTGATTGCTTCCGATGTATTTTTCACGTACGATAGAGCTCGCAAAACTTTTGCGCCAGTTGGATTTGGTTTCTTGTCCCGTCTGCATATGCACTGATAGACGAAGTTTCGTGATTAACCCTTCGCTTTCGGTACCCGTTGAATATATTGTAACTCAGCAATATAAGTAATGATAAATAAAATAGTATGCATTATTCTTATTGACTTTCACTGCATTCGAACATACATTCCGAAAATGTGCACACCAATATAATCTCTTGTTGTCTTTTAGAAACCAGTAAGGCCTTCAATAAATTCTTTCTTAAAAATATATATTTTGGTTTTAAAAGTGTCATGAAGTTTGATCTTTCTTAATGACAGTCAAATGTTTAGTCACAAAGCATCACGTCGTATCTTATATTAATGTTGCAAATACGATATATAACATTATCCATGATCATTAGACAAGTTTACCAGAACTGTGTAACTGTTCCCTTTTAACCAAGATACATGTGTCAATGCCATCCGGAATAAGAAATATTGAGGACTTAAACGTAGCTGGCTTCTCAAAAACAAATTAAATGATGTCTGCAAGCATAAAGTTAAACAAATACACTATTTTCTACCCGAAAAGTACCAGACTAAAGGTTTTATGCATGCCTTATATCTAAAATATTTTAATTTATAAGGATATTGTAATTTAATGAAAAAAGGCGTGCTTCGTTAGTTTAAGAGACTGTAGCACTTGAAGGCAGATGGATCGAGGCCTGTCCACTTAATAAACCAAAGGATTTTAAGGATTTGCTGCATGCCATTTTCTTCGAAGTGACAATATATTTTAAATCTGCGTCCGTATTAATTGAAATAAAAATTGTGTTTTTTTTAACGGTAGAATATTGGGTGTCACATAAGCCAGATGATAAACTAGTATGCATGTGCCCTATTTGTAGGCATTGATTCAGCTTTAACTGCTTTCATAAAAGTGCACAATGATATTAAATGTTAGAAATAAAAATTTTAATAATATTTAGCCTGGCAAAATCGGACTAAGTTTGGCCTGAGGAAAAAAAGTGAAACCATCCGAGTGATAAAGAACCGAAACAAGTGACAGAGGTGATATAAAACTGATAAATCAGCCTATTTTTTTTACTACAGGATGATGCAACAAAAAAACTGATAACGTAGTGTCTTAATACAGTGATTACAAGCGCTATTGCCCGTTGCAAGCAAACACGTATTGTTTACAAACTGTCTCTTACGCTTGGGGAGCAAAGATCAATTCTCATTGAAGTTAAAATGGATGTGCAATCACACTTTCATTTGCTCTTGTTGCGCAGGACACGTTTTTTTTAATAACAAGGCATTTAGAAAAAACCTTTTCTTGAACAAATGCCAGCTGCCTTAGTTAAGTGAAAACTACGTCGTTTTGAAGTTCTAATTTTATACACCTTGTGCACACAAAGCAAATCCCAAAGCAGCCTATTCGGTTGTTAACCGAAATTCAACATACGTTTTTAAGGCCTACGCCACTAGCTGCTAGGAATAGCTCAAGTGGTGTTCATCGTATTCACTGATGAGCTGTCAGAAGACGGCAATTCATGCGCTGTTTCTTCTATGGCCAAAGCCGACACAGTTCGCCTCCACACCTCGGTTACACTGACGCATGTGTCATTGATTTGCATTCCGCTTTCAATACCCATGACTATTACTCACAGCCGGTGCTTATTTCATTTTCAATGCATTTGTTGAGGTCCGATGATGAATTGGTACAAACAAATGTTAAGCAAACAAACCTTCAATGTTATTGATTGGAATAAGACAATATAGAGGCCGTTGCTTGCTAATGCACTGAGATTGTAAAAGTTAAATTATCCAACAAATGGTCTTCAAAAGTAGAGCTTTAACTAACTGTCGGCCAGAAATCAACTTTTAGTTCGCACCTGATGATGAGCATATTTTGTGTCTGATGGAATCCTTTAGACTCTGCCTAATTGTGTAATGCGCTTTATAGCATATCCTTTTGGTTCAAGTCATTTTTATCACAAATATATGTTTTAACCTAAAACAACAATCCATATAACCTAGTATTTCGAAAGTTGCACACCATTTAAATTGTTCTAAGCTAGAAGTATCCATTTTTTCTGGCTAGGACTAATTGAGCCGGGAAAGTCGTTGCTATAGCAACCACCTTCTAATTGAGAATGGGTTTTTTTCCACGTATATCAGACGCGGTTATGTGTGAAAATGCACGTTTTATTGTAGAAAAGGAGACGCTCCTACGGCATTAAAAATTGATGTTTTCGTACCTACAGTGCATTAGATACCTCACTAAACGGGAGGACGGGAATTTGCGTTACCATCATATGTACCTAAAATGCAGTGAATCACACAGTTTCTTATCACATTTTCCTTGACATGTTCTTTTTGGATGTGCAGTCTATTGGTAGTCCATTTTATTCGTTGAAGTCAATATAGATTCATGTAAAGTTTGCATGAACATTTACTCTGTCAAAACCTTTGCAAAATTGGCTTTGCTACTGTTTCTTCTAACGTCTATCAGGAAGGATCCGCTACGGATTTCAAAACGTCAGTAGAAGAAAACTTTGTCCGCGCAATCCCATGAGCTTCTTCTCACCTATGTAAGACTTGTTTTAGGCAGCTACGTTTCAAAAGCCTCAAGTTTTTCCCAATAAGACATGCCACATGTGAAAACTGCCCCCCTCCTCGAAACTGCGAGAATGCAATCGCAGATTAACCGGTATTGATATTAAAATTATAGGTTTTCAAAGGACCGTCTTAAGTTCGGTAGTAGCCACTATAGTTGATTCTTCATTGACATCTGAAGATTATGTTAATTAGTCGATACAAGCATTACAATTTAATGCTTTAATGGCTACCATTAGACATTTTATCTTAACTTATGTGCAATGGAGAGCACCTTTTTTAACAGTCTGGTATCTGTCGCGGTCACGATTGTGAGGTTTATGACACTCAAACCCTAAGTTTGGTAAGCGTCATAAAAGAAGTCAATCAGCTTGAGGAAAAATTTAGCTGTTACACCTGCAGGTTGAAGGAAGAGGATTTCGTACCGTACCGCAAGGTTACATTTTTTACGCACTCGCACAATGCGAAACAGCATGAAAAACAACTACACAGTGCGAGAACATGTTTTAAAAGGCTGAAACTAGAAAATAATGTTGTGATGATCACCTATTGACAAACATAATGCCATCAAATCTTATTGCTTAATCAGCAACAGTGTCGGTGGAAACCGTCTCGGTTGGTAGCGTATTCTTTGTCTGAATAAAACACTTTCTGATGTCCAAATGAGAGCTTTTAATTGTGACCTTGTAAGAATGGCCAAGCAGGTGAGTTATAGTGGGTAATTTGAAAAAAAACTTTAAAGTTTGAGGCAGAAAATATGGTCCTGGAAATAAGTCTACTTTTATTAATATGTCCTGATATGGTAAGACCATCCTCACTGCCCTCCGCTGCACTTGTTCGAGAAGGTCCACATCTCTCTCCAACCATGGTGTCCAAACGGGCCTTCCATAGTCTGAATGTAGCTTCACAAAGTCACCAAACAGTATTCCGAAGAAAGAAAATGGGAGCAATTTGAACGCGCGTCTGAGTAAGTGCAGCGTAGTAGTTGCCTTTTACACTGCCTTTTCACAGAGCTTTGATGGCATCACGTTTGCAGTTTTCCACATGCCAATATACACCTTTCTTAAATGCGTGCTAGTTGAAGGATGTTTCTGCAACACTCTTCAACCATTGAGTCACCTTTCTTTCAGTACAGGACAGTAAATAGAAGATCAATGGGTTAACCGACTTCGGGACTCACAGCTGAGGAAGTCCTGCAACGGCTGGAGTCGCTGGTCTTCCAATGTAACAGACCGAAATTCTGGGCACGTGATGTGGATGACATTTTCATCGTCATCGAACAGGATCGAGCACTCAAGTTCAAAGAATGTCTCAACCGAGTCTTCCTGGACATAAACATTTACGATGCAGGAAGAAGAAAACAAGCAAATTGCCTTTCTTGATTTTCTCAACTGTTGCAAAGATTGTAGTGGCCTCAAGTCTTAACTATTCAGGAAAGCGAATAAGACAAGGGGTTGCAAGAAGTAACTTCCGACAATTCTGCCGACCAAGCAGTCACACCACACAGTTCGAGCTCCAGGCCCACTGCAGCAAAGGTGGCCAAAACCGTACCTAAAGACTCCCGACCGGAGGGTGATCATGGTGTAGTAGTTCAGGGGTTGCAAGAAGTAACTTCAGACAATTCTGCCGACCAAGCAGTCACACCATACAGTTCGAGCTCCAGGCCCACTGCAGAAAAGGTGGCGAAAACCTCTGCTAAGGGCACACGACACCGAGAGGATCATGAATACTGTCTAGTTGTACAGGGGCTAAAAGAAGCCATTTCAGACCGCTCAAACGACCAGAACGATCTGAACTTGGTTTCCTTTAACGATGTCCTGAGCGATCTGTTCCCGCCAGGTAAAGAATTTGAAGTGCTCAAGTCATTTCGTATCGGGAAAAGGCCGGCAGATACTGCAGAAATGACCCGACCCAGACCGCTAAAAATAGTATTTAAAAACAAGGAACATGTTCAGGTAATCATGTCTAAAAAAACTAACCTTCGTCACGCGCATAAAGAGGTTTTTTTTCAACCGGACTACTCCCTGGAGGAACGGCTGAAACGCCGAGAACTAGTAGCGGAACTACAGTCGAGGAACAAGAATGGCGAGGTAGGCCTGAAAATCTTCAACGGGAAGATAATTCAGAAGAAAACATTGAACCAAACCGTAATACTCCGAACGACGGTCAGGAAGTGACTGTCACAACCGGGTTACACCGTACAAAGAAACTAAAGTGCATGTACACCAATGCACAAAGCCTGCTCTCCAAATTAGATGAGCTTAAGATTATTACGTGCCAACTGGAACCAGACGTCGTCTGCATAACAGAAACATGGTTGTCCACGAAGGTAAGCGACCAGGAAATTGCTCTCCCCGGGTTTCAAGTTTTCCGAAAAGATAGAGTCGGGCGTCCAGGTGGGGGTGTGCTAATCTATGCTAGACACGGCCTGCTCGTGTCCGACAAGTCCGAAAACCTTTCGGGTAGTATAGAGGCAATATGGCTCACCGTTAGAACACCGGGGTCACAGACCCTTGACATCATGGCGGTCTACCGTCCACCATCGAGCAACCAGCAGTCAGACAATAGTCTGATCGAAGGAGTCGAAGAAATTGCTAGAAGATCCGATGTCATGGTCATGGGAGACTTTAACGCCCCCCATATCGACTGGAATGTGAGTTCTGCGCCCGGCTCAGAAGTAAATTTCGATCGACGACTCCTGCGCACAGTACAGGCATCTTTCCTAACGCAACACGTCCTATATCCGACCAGATTACGCGAAGGGCAACAAGCTAATTGCTTAGACCTAGTACTTACCAAAGCACCTGATAGCGTGGACATTGTAAATTGTTTACCACCTCTCGGAAAAAGTGATCACGTAGTGCTACAGTGGGAATATTCACTCTTCTCTGTGCCCGATCGTAGTGCGGTAACCAGACGCAACATATGGAGAGGGGACTTTACACAAATGAAAACCACAGTGAGCGAGATAGACTGGAACGAACTATTCACAGGGTGCGTTCTCGATGATTGGTCGGCATTCAAAGCCGTATTACACGGACTAATTACCGATTTCTGTCCTATCACGGTAAAGAAAGTAACAAATAGGCCTCGATGGCTACCGCCGACGCTAAAGAGGGAAGTAAACCGCAAAGGAAGGCTGTTCAAAATCTATCGCAGAGAGAGGATCCCCGAATCGTACAATAGGTATAAGGCACAGAGAAACAAGGTTAAGAGCCTGATACGAATTAGCCGACAAAACTTCGAGAGTAATCTAATAAATCGTGCAGTAGGAAACCCAAAGCTTTTCTACAGCTACGTTAGGCAATGTACTCGAAATAGAGACCCTATTCCTCTGCTAAAAACAGACGACGGTGTAGAAATTTGCGAGATTAACGAAAAGGCGGAACATCTATCCTGCTTCTTCCAGTCGGTCTTTACGAGAGAGGCTGAGTTCACCGCTATTAACTGCAGTGTGGGTGTGATCCAGACCATAGACTCGGTTGCACTCACGGAAGCTACCGTTCTGCGAGAACTTCTACAGCTTAAAGAAACGAAGTCGTCAGGTCCGGATGAGATACCTGCAAAGCTATTAAAAGAGCTAGCCATAGAGTTGGCGGTACCCCTGTACATTATCTTCCGAGCTTCTCTTAATACTGGACAAGTGCCACCCGATTGGAAGACAGCGTGGATCTCACCCATCCACAAAAGTGGAAGTCGGGCGACCGCAAATAACTATAGACCGGTCAGCCTCACCTCAATATCCTGCAAGCTTATGGAACGCATAGTCAAACGCGAGCTGATGCACTTTTTGGAGCAACATCAACTTCTTTCTGATAAGCAGCACGGATTCCGCAGGGGAAGGTCCTGCTTGACCAATCTGCTCTATTGTCTAGAACAATGGACCCGAGCGATCGATGAAGGGAATACGGTGCATACAGTCTTCGTAGACTTCAAGAAGGCGTTTGACACGGTGCCCCATCAACGTCTCTTATACAAGCTCAGCCGCATAGGGGTAAGGGGAAACCTTTTGCAGTGGATAGCAAACTTCTTGACTAGTCGTACCCAGACCGTATGTATTGGCGAACAGCGGTCGGCGGAGGTAGCAGTTGAGAGCGGGGTTCCACAGGGATCTGTTCTTGGCCCTATTCTCTTCCTTATATATATTGATGACTGCATAAGCGGACTAGACTGCGAAATCGCAATGTTTGCTGATGACATAAAACTTTGGAAGGTCATACGCAACCAAGACGATGAATTAAACCTCCAGGCAAATTTGCATAGACTAGAGCAATGGTCGACCCTTTGGCTCATGCCATTCAATGTGGCAAAATGCAACCTAATGCGCTTTGGTAGAACCAGCACTATGCCTCGGAGGGTGTATTACCTGAATCACACGCCGCTGCCAGAGGTTGAGGCTCAGAAAGACGTGGGGGTGTGGTTCACGCCTTCACTGAAGCCATCACTCCACGTCCTGAAAGTGGCTAAATCCGCAATGTCGAGCTTGTATCTAATCAAGCGAGCCTTTGCTAAGTTTGACAAAGCTGTATTTGGCAAGGTATTCGGCACGTTCGTGCGACCTCAACTGGAATTTGCCATCCAAGCCTGGAGACCTTGGACAGCCAAAGACAAAAAAAACCTCGAAAGGGTACAAAGACGCGCAACAAAATTAGTACGAGGACAACGGAACCTCCCTTATGAGACCCGATTGGTAAATCTTGACTTGTTTCCTCTGGATTACAGGCAGATACGTGGGGACCTAATCCAGGCATTTCGCATGTTGCGTGGTCAGGATTGCTGCCTCCAAACAAATGACTTCTTTGAGCGGGCCACCACCTCTAGGCTGCGAGGACACCCCCTCAAATTACGTGTGACTGGGGCAAGACTTGACCCAAGAAAATTCTTTTTCTCTAAGAGGGTAATCCAGGCATGGAATGCTCTTCCTGCGGATATTGTCATGTCCCCTTCCGTGGATGTCTTTAAGGCAAACCTAGACCGATATAATGAGTATCGTCACGATTAAGTACTCCAAATCCAATCACTGAACTATTCCGATTCTAAAAATTGAAGCGCTCTACATCCAAAACCTGAAATGCTAAAATGCTATAAATATATACTAATAGTAATTTGTAAGTAGTATTATTATTATTAGTAATTAACAAAATGAGTCTCTGCCATTATCTACCTATGTTGTCTCTACTCACTATGCGATCTGCGCCGATCGTGTCTGGGGACGCACCTATCGCACCTATGGTCCTAGGCTACGCGGCCCTGTCACACCCTTTCTCGTATCGACCGACTGCTGACAACGTGGTAGGTTCCTCGGCTCTTGACACAGCAAAGGCGTATCATGGTCGCATCTCCGGTCTTCGGGACGTTCTCGTGACTCCGAGGTCTCCTCCTCGTATGGTCCTTCGGGTGTAGATATTACTCGTCATGGACGCCATGGCTACCGTCAACATTCACAGAAGCACCATGCCCCTATCATTCACAAACTTCCCCCACGAGCGACAGTTTTTCTCCTAAAAACCACAAATGACATTCCATTTTGAATTATGAGCCAGTCTTAGGAGTTTTTTCACTGTCTGCTCTTCTTCCTCAGTTACACTGCTGGCTCGTGTAAACTGAGTGTGAGTTTATTACTTGAAACAAGTGAGTAGTTGTTTTAAATTGTGTCAACAACTTCTTTAGAATGTTCGGCTTCGCCGATGCATTTCTTAAATCCTATGTACCAAGAGGGAGTTCAAAGGCGATCGCCTATATTTCCTTTAATAAATTTGACTTGACTTGACTTGAATTACATCAGCAACCACTTAATCAACCACGAACGCAATTGCGTAAGGACGCTTTATCGGCGTGTTTAGACGCACTGCTGCGAACCAGAAGTTAAATTTGCCGAGGTAAAATACTTTCGACGAGTTAACGGAGAAAACAGCTAACTGCGTTATTTCGACTACCACCAACAAATTTGGCGAGCGATCCCGTGTGTCAAAAAAGTCTGGTAAACTATCGGTCGCCTTCTCGCACCACTTGGATTTGGAGTCACACACAGGCCTGCGGCAACGGTAAGGCGCCAGTTAATGAAACCAAAAGACCCACGGCCTTGACAAGAAACATCTGGAGTAGTCTACAGGATCAAGTGCAGTTGTGGGCAAAGCCACATTACGGCGAAATGATGCCAATTCTCAAGTTTTGGCTCATTTTACGAGACCGGGCCACACATTAAAATTTGATGTGGCCAAAATTGTCACAAGAGGTGAAAATCGAGTGAGCCGATAATTACTTGAAACATGGTTCACGAGCCCCCAATCCATCAACAACTGCAACGATTTGAACAATCCATATTTGTTAATTAGACTCAATTTTCCAAAAGCAAGTCGCCGCTAAAGGAAAGAAAAGGACATCGCCTCATCCTTAACAAGTACCGGAGGGCCAGATGAACGGGCAATCATCACGCGCGAGTCACAATACGAGATTAAATGTCAGCAAGGCAAATAGGGTTAATTGTCATCGTTTGTTTGCAGTAATGACTATATCCTATAAATACTGCAAACTCCGGTGAATTTGCTACCCTATCTACTATTGCTCTCAGAGTATGTCTCTGATGACGAATACGCAACGGATCTCGAAATGTGAAACCTCTTTTCCCAGGAAGAAATTTGAAGCAAGCAAATATGGCAGAATTTATTCGATCTCGAAATGTCAGGCGAATAGAAGTGTTTCCCCAGCGATAACGTAATTTTTTCTCAACTACTTCCTAGGACTCGCATGGTTACTTATATTTGGAACATCTGAGTGTTGTGCGCGTGTTTGATTAAGCCGGAGCGTATGGTATGCAACCTTCTAGGGCACCAAAGCAAACTCGCTAATGTGCATAAGTTAGTGACAGGTGCAAACGCGACAGTGACTATACGCTGCTCAAGCTAATGGGTGAGAGTGTGTCATGCTTTGAAGATGCGTGTGCGGTTTAGCAAGCTTTTTACAATCATTAAGATGCCAGCGAAAAGAATATTTGAGTAGCTTCTGTCCACATTATAATTAAACAAGAACGGATAAAACATGAGTCTTCTGTGTTAAGGCACGTGTTCCCACCCAGGAGGTGTGCATGGATAGAGAAAAAGGCGCGTCAATCACTGAAAGCATAATATTATGCATCTGAGCTTTTGCACTTTTATGGGAGTCCGTCGTCAGAGCCGTAAAACGACCAATGGTTAGAGGGATAGGTCCAAATCAAACACCAGTGATGTCAGCCCAAAGATGCTTTCAAAGTGCTATGTATACGGGCGCCAGATCGATAAATCGATTGACTGAGTTCTCATCTGAGGCCCAGGCTTTAATAAATTATCGGCTTGTCTTGCTTCAAGTGTTAGCGAATATCCTTGCAGCTGCGAAGCTTAACTTGTGACCGACCTCGTAGGTGTGCGCGGGCAATTGTATCAATGCGTCTGCCCGTCTTAAACTCATCTCACGTTCGTGTTTGCGTAAACTAAGCATGCGGCCGGTCTGTTCAATGACATTTCGAGGCTAGTTTAGGCATGGTATCTGATAACCTACGCAGACTGTTCATAGGGATTTAATCGGTCATTTATTTCCATGACGCGACTGCGTATGGAAACCTTGCGCCGGTGTGCAAGTCTGACGCCCAGTCCGGTAAAAATGTGTTCGGTCGCTTCGGAAAAATTCTTGCTCTATGGCATCGTATGCCATTTAGTAGGGGTATCGGCCTACAAAGTCGTTCGGATAATCATTCTGCATAAACTGGTTGTGAAGACATCCTGTTTTACGTGCGTTTTCTTCCAGGTTTCTGCAGTAAGTCTAGATTCTTTTGAACAGTATTCGTATGCGTCTATGAGCCATCGGACAATTTTTGTAAAATTTAAAAAACTGTGGCATTTATCGCCTTTCTGTAGACCATTGTTTCTATTTCGCCGTTGGAAGTTTGCCTGACGACGACAGATCATTAACGCCTGTAAGAGGTTAAGCGCACATACGTATAAGGTTATTGTTCTGATGATGGACACGTCCTTTTTTCGCTAGTTTTATCTTTATTCATAGTCATAAAACACAACCATAGTCAACCAATTGTTGTGAAGATGAATACAACCTGACGACTGAATCGAGTACTTAACTTTGCGGCCATACACATATAAGCATTATTCAGGAAAGTACAAACTTTTTCCAAAACGTCGCAAATTGGCTTTTGGCTTAACAGTAGTAATTATAATCTATGCGGACATTTTTGTTCAAACGGTATTGGTAAAACACTGGCTTGGAGGGCAACCTACTGGGAAATATCCCTGATGTTTTGTCACCAAAAATTTTCCAAAATTTAGGTTTGATGTTTGCAGGATTCGAAGAGCAATTGGCGAGCATACGTATTCATTTAATAAATCCTCAGCAGGCCATTATATATTTATATGGAAGGGGGTAAAGTGCGAAAGTAAAATTGAAGGTAAATTATCTTCAACGTTGCAAGCAAATTAGTCTAGGGGATAGGTGACGGGGTTGGGGGTAGTAGCAAGCGGCCAATTAAGCGGCCATTAGGGAGAGAGGGGAAAGGGGAGTGGAGGTACGTAAAAATGGCGAAAGCTAGGTGGCAGTTGGGCATGCTTAGCTTGGAGCTTGCAGCCGGTTAGCTTGCACTCACAAAATTGGCGGATAACAACTGCATCTGCTGTTGCTAGCAGGCACTGACCCATTTACTTAGGGTAGTTTGGTGGGACCTTTTAGGTCACCCTGAAGGCTTCGTTGGGGTCCACCTGGTGTCCGGAATCCACCATGTGCGCTAGAATAGAGCGTTGATGGTTCTGGTGGTGTTGCATTTACCTTTCCTTAGCCATTGCGGGAGATGTTCCTTTATTCTTTTGGATAGGTGCTGACTCGTGCGCTAAGAGGACCATTAACAGCTCTAGTCTACGGCACATAGTGGACTCTGGAGATCAAGTGGACCCCAACAAATCCTTCAGGGTGACCTATAAGGTACCACTAAACTGCCCTAAGTGAATGGGTCAGCGCCTGCAAGCAACAGCAGAAGCACCTGCTATCCGGTTGAGAAAGCCGATTTTGTGCGTGCAGAAAAATCTGCAGCAAGCTCCAAGCTAAGCATGACCACCGGCCGCCTAGTAAATGCCATTTTTACGAACCTCCTCTCGCCTTCTCCCTCTCTCCCTAATTGCCGCTTAATTAGCCGCTTGTTACTGCCCCCAAACCCCTCCCCTATCCCCTGGACTAATTTGCTTGCAACGTTGAAGATAATTTACCTTCAATTTTAAATTTCACACTTTACCCCCCTCCCGTATAAATATCATGGCCTGATGAGGATTTATTAAATGAATACGTATGCACGCCAACTGCTCTTCGAATTTCTGTGATGATAATGTTTGCAGAATTCATCGTAGGAGACTCGTGTGAAGAACAGCCTGACAACTCAATAAATCGATTGATTCACCACCGTTTTTTGATGTGTTGAGTAAACATATAGCAATGATCCTTCTTAGGTAGGCAGTTGTTAAACACTGAAAACTTATAACGGCGCGGCTTTCAAATTTGAGCCTTCCATTTTTTTGCTCTCCATTCACGCGGGAATTTATTATCCTATACCATCCTACCTAATGCTCTGCTTTGTTTGTCTGCACTTTTGATCATGAGGTCATTTCTACAGTACACTGCTACCTCTTTAAATGCACAAAAACAAGTTATTTTATCTACGACACATCAAAATTCCAACATTTGTCAAATGAGGGCAATCTGTCGCACTTGCAATTCAATGCCTTCGAAAATTATCCACACCACACGGAAAAAAACACAAAGATCATGTTGGCAACAAGCAAACAAACGTAAGCCTCAACAAGAATTGTCACTTCCAGGTTTCATGTCGACAAATTGCAAATCCCTGTTTAACAAAATTGGCAAATTATCAGAATTCATGTTGAAAAAGAGAAAATGAGAACTCTGCAGTCATCTGTTTGCAAGAAACTTGGCTTTACAGCGACATTGAGTGGGAACTCATCACCCTACAATATGTTTAGGCCTATCGTTCGGACAGAAAATCCTTAATCAGCGGCAGAGGTGGTGGAGTGGCTGTCTTTGTAAACTAGCAATGGTGCACAAATTGAAAGTCCCTATTCCTTATTCAGACGACTTAATAGACGCCATTGCTGTAGTTTGCAAGACAATATTTTAAATAAACTATAAAGGCATCATTTTTGTCAGTATTTACATTCCTCCCTCTACATGCCAACGTGCTTTAGGCACCTTTTTCGATTTTCTTTCCCAAAAACTCGCTGCACTGTCTTGCGAGCATGTCATAATTTTAAGCGGTGATTTCAACCGTGTAAATCTTCGTCTCCTTACTCTGTTATGTTCAGACGATTAAGTTTCCTTCAACACTCATGCCGATGCCCCTCTGGATCACATATTGGCCAACCATCCTACACTTTTTGTCGTCAAAAAATAGAGCACCGTTGGCAGGCTCAGATCATTCTGTGTTACTGGGCTTGCCAACCATCTATTTTAGCTCTAAAAAAGGGCTGTTAGTAATTCCCGAGAGGAAACTTAGATTTTGGGACACCACGTCACAGCATGGTCGTCAGAAAATAGCCTTTTACTTAATGAGCGGAAGTCAGTCCAGAGTATCTTCAGGCTGCCGCCCTCCTCTAGTCCTGAAACCATCGACTTTCTGCCCAACAAGTTATCCTCCTTCCGATACCTTGGTGTAACAATAGCTTCCAACCTGTCATTTACTCATCATATTGAGGCCTTTTTATTAAAATTCCTAATCTTTGATATTATATCCACCGCTTGCGTCTTTATTGCACCCCGCAATCCCTCATCTGGCGTTTTATAGACGCTTGTATCCTCCCTCTCATACGTTACTGCTCTCCAGTAACCTTTCCAGCACTACTCAAAACGACTTTATTATATTTAAACGTATTCTTCACATGCTCTCTTCAGCTGCCAGCTATTCTTAAGCTTCTTTAGCTGACCTTATAATTCAGCGAGATTTCAAATGGGTCAAAAATTTCGTGGACCATATTCTTAGTGATGACACTCACCCTCTCCACTCCAAACTAATGGCTGTGAAGTCTTTTCGTACGATGCGCCGAAACTTTCGACATATGACATGTCATACATCAGCGTACCAGTACTTGAAACTCCCGTTCTAAGCGCGTTTTCTCACGTGTGAAGAAACGGAAATTGAGAAGCTGCAGGCTGACCTGACTCTATAACAGATGTTATAACTATGTCGACCTCTTACTTTGAGTTTTCTGTGATCTTTGTCCGTTTACTCTTGAGTTTTTGGACCCTTTAAATTACTTTAGTTCTTGCACTCCGTGAATGGAGCCATTTTTTGCTGAAAGTTTGATATTATCATCAAAATAAAGTCCTCATCATCATCATCATCATCATCATCATCATCATCATCATCATCATC
>JAYGXS010000297.1:0-33552 GCA_036362985.1 Ligula intestinalis
TTGGCCGATAAAGCATACGCAACCAGACACTACACCCCTCTGATAATTTTCAAACCACCAAGCTGAGAATTCTGGAACCTGCTCCCCAATCCTATTAAAACAGCTGCCACCGCTGTCTTGCGTTCTTTCGGGTTCAATTGGACGCATTCAATAGTAACAATGGTTTTGCCGGTGGTCACTGCCGCCTGCGCCAACAATCCAGAATTCTGTGCACGATGAATCCCCCCCCCATAGTTGTGTGCACTGAGTACTTTTGTAGCGATCTAGGATGTGGGATCTACTATAACAACTCCCCTGTGAGTATTCTCTTTGATAGGAGAAGGCAATCAAAGGTTATGACTAATTTATTCGTACACAGGCAAGTTGCCGTAAATAGACTGCTTGTTTGCGAGAGATAAAAGCCTCCGTCGGAAACGGTGTGTTGTGTAAGCGCTTTCCATTGTTCGTGTCAGAACGCCGGTGTGCGTGTGGGGTGTCTGATTGGGCGGGTCAACTAACTAACGGGCCAGTCAGGGGAACATGAACACAAAGAACTATGGATGAAAAGGCCGGCTGGTCGATGCGCGCTAGGTAAGCGCTGCCTGCAGATGTGGCCTTGACTGTACTGAGGCCCAGTCTGAGGCGGCCGTGCTTTATTGGAGCGTCTTTTAGTTAACAAGCCTGTCGCGGGCGTTTGGAAGCGGGGGAAAATGGAGACACTAGAGCAGCCACTAGGTCAAGCCTGGCGGGCATGTGTGGACACTGGGACAGCTGCCACACTTCTACTGGTTAACCGCTGCAGTTTCTACCACCTAGTGCACTCCCGCCGCGCGTCTCTGTGCCACGCTTCCTCTGGGAGGTTGCACACATTCGAGCTTATTAATTACGCAACAGCAGTGCTTAGCGGGCACAGATACCTTTAGGCGGCCGAAAGTCTGTGCTGAAGCGCAGGTGCGAACTTATAAAGCTGGAAGGTGCGAACTTATAGAGCTGGATCCCCTATGGCTTCGTCGATTGCAGAAGGGTCTATTTTTACTGTTTAAACTTTTGAATGGTCAAACCTTTAATTCTCTTAGTACAATAAAACAGCTTGAGCACTCTCGACGCGCCAGTCATCGAGACGTATTTTTATTTCTTCCTATGGCACGCACAGTTAAGTACCGGCTATTCTTTTCAGTAAATGCCATATCAATCTGGAATAAGCTGCCCAAAAGTATTAAAACCCAGCAAAACTACCCTATGTTTAAGAGAGCTGTAACTAGTTTTCTACATTCAGGACAACTTTCACGAATTTTGGGTGCTGACTCGGTGGAATCTCTCTTTCACTCTGATGGCGTTCGTGGACTTTGAACCCCGCCAGGCTTCATGCTGAAGATAATGCTGCTGAAGCAGCAGCCTGCAGTCTGCTAACCCCTCAGCCGATAGCGCGCAACTTTTGCCGACAACCATTGAAGGAAGACTGAGAACACTGTGTTCTTGTGCCAACCCTCTCCGTCTGGACTAATGTCCTTAAACGATATGAAACATTTCTCCTGCTGATGAGTCAACTCAGCTTACAACTGTACATTTATTCCGTTTGTATCATACCTTTGAAAGCAGGGTTTTTTTCACTTGAAACAAACTCCCTATCTCGCCCAGTATTGACAAAACAAAAAACCTGAAACAAAACGAATACTGGCTGCAACATAGGGAGCTTGTTTTAGGTTTTTTCCAGTCTTCGAGGTGTTGGAAGGCGCCCAAGAGGTGCATTACCAACTCTTTACAATTGCCTGTAAACTGGCATAATAAACATATTATTATATAGAATACGGCTCCGAATTCGTGCTGCATACCGACATTTGCGAACGATTGATACTCACGCGCTAATCGGCATTGAGTTAGGCTGTAATACTGATTATAGTGCAGCCTATTTTTGGGTAATTTCAGTCACAGTAAGATGTCCACTTTTTTAACCAGCTTCTTTCTGACCGCTTACGAAATGTATATGCTGTCAAAATGACTAGTTCGATAGTTTTCGGTTTAAATCATTCATTTTGACTACTTTTACAAATTCAAATATCAATTAAAGAAAACGTACACGAAAAAAATATTTCTTGTATTTGTTTTGTAGAAAGTTACGCCTTCTTTAAACTTATACTTGAAGAAACGGTATTCTTCGGTTTTAGAAAAAATTTTAATTATGAGCTTAACTACAACTGTGATGTTTTCATTCATAATACACTATATCTGTCAATTTATTAATGCTGACTATACTGTATAAAGCACTCGCAGTTTGTAAACCTTGAAATCGAGTGTAGCAGTCAGTAGATTTCAAAATTATTCGGCAATTTATAAACTTTTTTAAACCGAAAAATACCTTTTAATATCAGATTTAAAAAAGGCGTAATTTTCTATCAGCTGACTACAAGAAATACTTTTTCGTGTGTGAATATATTTGAATTTATAAAGGCAGTCAAAACGCATACTAACGCATACTATTTGAGTAGTTACTTTTTACAGAAAATACCTTTTGTTAGTGATCAGAACGAAGCTCGTTAAAAAGCCCGCAACCTATCATGACTGAAATAACGGCAGAATAGGCTACACGATAATCAGTATCACAACCTGAGTCAATGCCGATTAGCGAGTGAGTATCAATCGTTCGCAAATGTCGGTATCCCTACAGTCGATGCCGTGTCCAGTAAAATTTCAACCCAAATTATGCTACATGTGAAACCAATATGACAACCATACTTAAGTAATTTTCTTGAGTCGAAAGTGCAGCGTAAGAATTTCAGTTGACATTTAATGAGCTAAAAAATCTACCCTACCCTCTACTGCAAACGACGGAGCACAGAAGCCGGAAAGTGTCAGTGGCCAGTCCGTGCACTCATTTGCTGTCCCCTTCGAGCAGAGTGCCAATTGATGAGGCCCGCCACGACTAGGTTGACCTGTAAACCAGAATCTATAATATAGCAGATTGCCTAATTCGTGAAGTCTGGAAATATAAATTATTTTTGGAGCAGTTTCACGCACATTTGAAGTTGTTTTTCTGTTTATTCAATGGGTCTGAGACACAAAAAATTGCTCACTTAAAATGAGTTCAGTTCAAATCAGTGTATTGACGGAAAACATTGACCAAATCCAAAGTTTCTGGATTTTTAAGGCCTTTCCTATACTATTGCACGCTGTGGATCAAAACGTCTAGTTTATGCGTGTTGTACAACAAAGGCTATTAATATAAGCTACAAACGCTTTAATTATATAGTCAAGTATATTTAGAATAATAAGCAATGCCTTTGAATACCCCATCATTTAACATGTTCACGTAACGGAAAATTTTGTTGAACCTTCATAAAAAACAGTTAACGTCAGCATAAGAAATCACATTTTTTCGGGAAAAGAAGTGCAGATTCGCGTTTAGAATTCTTTTATGCAAATGTAGTAGGTTTTACGTCATCAAATTAATCACTAAACTTGTACAGCCTTTGTTTGCTTTGTCACACTGAAAATAAGGACCACAAACAAGCATACGTATGAACACCCGTGACATGCCCTCAACTTTCTCTGCTACACCGTATCCGAAAGATATTCAAACATTTGCTATCCATAGTTAATTGTGAACGAACACGGAGCGCGTATACGATTATCAATTTTCGAAAAAAATTAGTTTGTATTCTGCTATTCTGTTGTGCATTTGAAATCCTCAAAGATGGTCTAAAAGTAAAAAAATACAAGAGAATCTGTTTCAGTACACACAGAATAGTTAGTTCTTTCAGTTACTGCAAAAGGTTTATCACTAGTTTTCAGGGGAAGTCAAAAACCGATCAAACTTTCGATTTTCACCACAAATTAACCTTCAAAAAAGGTAAAGTACGCAGATATTCGATATTTAAATATTTAATAAAAACGCTTTTGATAGAGTATTGATCTTAGGCATATTAATTTCCGAAGTTTTTTCTGCACGCTCATTTTTCTCGATAATCAGGTCACATGTTTCGGTGCAGCTACAAAAAAGATCCGAACAGACAGCTACATTAGAAAATATGTGCAAAAACTCACTACTTCGGTAAATGATTTCCTGAAATATTTTAAGGGATTTTGGTGAACACATATAAGAAAATTCGTGTTTATGGACAATCGATTGAAAAAAACCAAACGTTGTTGAGTGTTCATTATTAATTCAAGAACGATCTGAACTTCGTCGTAATCGAACCCCGAAATAATTACAAAGGAAGGTGAAAAAACGAAATTTCTTTAACTTTACAAAATGGTACGTTTAGGATTGCATCTGAAAATTCTATTTAAGTTTATTAGTCACTGACTGGCATGTTCACATGTGATCTTATGAAATATTTTATTCTTATGACATCACAATCGGTGTAATCAACCGAAAATCCAGTTGCCTTAGTCAAACCTATCTAAACAATATAAAAGGAAGAAAAACGAAAGTTCTCGTAAAACGACGTTGAAATACATACTCGAATTCTGAGCTGTTTGAGAGCGGCCGTAATTTGTATTGTGCATAATACAAAAGAATCTGTCGTCAAAAGATTAACAAAAGGACTATTTTCAGACGTAATTCTACTTGGGCTGTTTCATTCACTCTATTTGGTTTGCATGAATATTTCAAACTAAAATCTACCCAGTTAACCCGATTTTGAACCTTTTCGGAATTTCGCGTTTTTATAAAAGTTGGTAAAATTGGTAAAATGGAATAAAATAGATAAATTAAAAATCAAATTGCTTAATAAAATAACAAATCTAAGATTAAAAATAAATAAATGTTATCGTCGGTAACGTATTAAAAATTATGGGATGTAGGTTTCCCCGTTTTCGAAATTTTTCCTCTTTCTAAAAGAGTTGGCATTCGTAAACAGTGTCATATTAATTTATAAACCAAAGTAGGCCTTCTTTTTAAGAACCATCGTTCCTTTACTGCTGTAAGACATTTTGGGACGCAGCTTGGGCTGCTCCTGCGTACTAAATTCATGAGATTTCATAAGCTAGGCAATTGAATGTATTTGAGTTTCTTAGAGCATTAGAAATAAATGAGAAAAAGACGGACTGTTCAGGTAGTGATTGTTTAGAGACGACCGAAAATAATGTGGTTCAAAAGCCGGCATTAGGACTTGACTGAATAACTTCGGAGTATGCTGTACGGTAATGCATAGTGCAACCCTACTTAATTGATCCTTTCAAACCGAAAGCGCATTTCCGGATTTTTGGCTGTAACATTTACTGCAAGTTGTGAAAATCGAGGTCCCGATAAAATCAGTCTGATTTTACTTGATTAGGGGCGTGGGTTAATTTTTCACCTAACAAGGGATGCAGGCCATCATATATCCACTACCTATGCTTCCAAATTTTTATGGAGCAAATGGCTTCGGGACTTGCTGCATGGCTTTGTCAAAACAAGTTTAATCAGAGTGAGCGTAGGTTGTACTGATAGCTGACAGCAACAGGAAAATTTTAAATCTTCCTCAATGCCTACGTACTGACTATTTTTAGATGACCCTGTCATTCAGAAGATGGCGTAAAAGCAATAAAGCTTTCTCCTTTGGGGATGGGGACACGCGTACTGAAACTGCCACTTAATGTCTTTCAGATACCCAGTCGCAACTTGGCTGAATGCCCTTTGCTGGCGTGAATCTAACTTGTGCGCTATTTTCTGATGCCCCCATGTTGGCCCATGTTGGGCTGACGATGTCAATTGTCCATTAAAACAGAGAAGGGATTTATGCCAGCGTTGAATGGCGAGTCTCATGGGAATTTCCAGTCGCTAATTGACTAGATGCGCATTGGGAACGTTCCGGCAGGAAGCCGAGTGTTTTGATTAGTTTCAAGGTAGGCTTTGTCGCTACTGGACGCACTCCCATCCAAGGCCACACAGTGAAGGTCTGCCACTAGCGCACGTAGGCCATAGGCTGGTTCACGGCCTTGTGCGCAGATAGTTTCTGTTGAATGTACAAAGGTTGATTTTGAGCATCCAATTCAACGGTTTAAATCGTGTCAATGGTAATTTACCTTCCGTGGAAATGCGCAATGAGTGCATTTGATTACGCACCATAAATATTGCGTTATGCGCGCAGATAAAGATAATTTGATAAAATAGAACTGGACCTATAAACTAAACCCCGTTAGAGTGTGAATGCCGGAAATGATGCATAGTCTAGATAAAAAGAATGCTTGCTTTCGGAATACGCTTAATTTCATTGGGACACAAAGAGTGATATTAGCAGCTTAGCTATGTAAAATGCATGCATTTCGTATGAAAAATATCTTAAATTTTGCCGCAGAATTAAGACTTATCATCTTATCATATACGAACACCAACAATGAACACGAGATCTGCTAATTGGCTTAGGCACCTGGTAGCACGGCAGTTGTGTCCTATAAACTTTGCAATCCTTACGCCCTCATCATCCACATTTGCGACAGCGTTTGGTGATGGATAGGAATCAGAAAGGTCAGATGAATAAACTTCGTGTTCCAGCAATCATATCCTCTTCTTCTTGTTCTTCTCCTTCTGAACGTATATATTGTATTTAAGAGTCGTTCTAAGCCTCCAGACACTACAGTTGTTATGACGAGTTTTGTTTTATCGAGGTCGCAAGCACTCCAAACCTTAATTGAGGTTGTACTCTTAATCCTAACCCAACCCTCAAGCATAAAGTCAATCTTAACCCTCGCCCTTATCCTAGCATCAACGCTAAGCGTAACTGAGAAGTAAACGACGACTCGATTGCTGGGACTATATGTTTATTTGCCTGACGTTTCGAAATCCGTCGCGGATTTATCATCAGACATACTCACGGAACAGTAGCAGAAACAGTTTGTGTGTGCACAGTGTTTTGCCGTAAAATTTAAACAGAAAAAAATCGATGAATGCCCTGAGTGTGCGCCGATTCGTTGCGTCAGCCATGTCCATCTGACCTTGCGGTGTTGGCATAAGATGATTTAGTGGCCTGTCTGTTCACCCAGTGGTGATTTGCTGTGGCCAAATTTAGTCTGAGTACCGAATATAGATGGGGTAAAAATTTGGGAAACTGGAATTGTTCATGTGAGCAGATTTGACCGAACTTTTCGAAGAGCTTGGTTGTCTCTCAAGGTTTCAAAGAGTTCAATGCCAACTATCGATCAGCAATTTAAATGACCGGTCAAACTACTCGGTCTTGCATCGATCGATTTTTTTCTGTTTCCGCTTTTTGTCAGAGGTTTGCGGGCAGAAGGATATCAATGACAAGGACGACGGAGACTCGAAGGGCCAGATCTGGTTTATTCGCCGTCATCAACCAGCCATGCACAAACCAACGGGTAGCGACCCCCGAGGCTTGAAACCGCGACCTTGCTAACTAGAAGTCCAACGCTCTAACCTCTGTGCCACGGGGCTCGTTGGCTTGCCGGTTTCAATCGGGAATATAGACAGTGACAGAGAAGCGCTCACCGATCGGCTAAAGGACTCACTCGTCCCGTTGTGTCTTCGGGCTGACGAGCCTGTGGCGCAAGGATTGCAGCGTTGGATTTCTAACTAACAAGGTTGCGTGTTTGATCCTCGGGGTCGCCACCCCTGAGATTGGGTATGACTGGTTGATGACGACTTATAAGCCAGAAATAGGTACTCTACTCTCGCGAGTCTTTATCGGTAATGCCATTTTTTCTATATAATTAGCTGTTGTGCTGCTGCTTGCAAGGTTCGAGAGTGAGCCAGAAGGCATGTAGTGGCCTTTTGCAGCCACGGAACCCAAGACTAGCCGCTGACGCATGATGCCTTTAGCCTGCCTGCGCGCTCACTGCCTCCTGGGGCTAAGCGCTAACTGTCCTTGACCGACGCGCAATTACGCCTCAATGTGACCGCGCGCTCACGCTAGCCGGCCATCTCAAGGTCGCGCGCCCACGCTACTCTAGACATGAGCTCTGCCATTGGCCGCTGTAACAAAGCCTGCACCGACACTGCGGCGATTTCTGATGCCCACGTCACTCTAGAATTGACGCCCTGGCAGCCGGACTGCGGTCATCTGATAGTCAACAATCTTTCGATTCTATTCTCCTATCCTTCTGCAGAATACACTATTCCTAACAATTTGGCCTTCCCAAGACTTCTCCCATCTCCTAAGGAACCGGGCCTGGAAGATTGTAGGTGTTAGGGTTAACCTACCATAGCCTTAACACCCATAGGCACAACGGGCCGAGTGAGTCTTGTAACCGATCTGCCGGAATTTTGTGGGGCTGGACGACCGCTGGTATTACGCCTTGCATGCAGGGTACTTGTAACTCTGCCTCGGCGCAACCTTTGGAGGGACTCTGGGCTCGACGTTAAGTCGTGTTTAGTCGGATTTGTTAGGAACAAAGTCACCTGAATTACATGCGGTCTTTGGTCTAGTGTCTTAAAGGACGTGGATATATAAGCACTTACTACCTTAAAAATAATTCTGGTTATGAACAAGAGTTAAAAGAGAGAGAGAAAAGATCATAATCATAATGCTTCCCCAGCAGTTGGAAAGTTTGACTGCTTTCAATAACCAGCTCAAAAGTTTGTGGTATTGAAAATTGGGCAAAAGTAGCTTATGTAGTCCCCCTGATATATCCCTAGTCCCAGCATTTTGTCCTATGAAAACGGTGGTCATAGGGTTGGGGGGGGCGAGGAAATAGGCTAGGCAGAGAAAGAAATATTAAGAAGTGTAAAGTTAAAAAATTTAGTCGAAGTTTCTTTCCATGGCCGCTAGGAGTTAGTTGGTCCACGCGTAAATTGAAGGTGTGCGCAGCGCTTTGTGCCGCGGACCATATTAATCTTACTCTAAAACGTTAAGTTAAGGTAGACGACCTCCTAACCCCCATTTCAATTTTTCGAGAAGTGGAAGAAACCTACAATTTGATAATCGGGGTTTTCCGCAATATGTTAAACGACAATACAGATTAGGAACATCTACAGATATAAAGCAGCAACAGCTCTGAATAGAGTAAAATTAAAATGCATTTAGCAGTTGTTAGTGTATATTCCACTGCGTGTCCTAAATCCCCACCCATAAAATCCTGTAACCCCCATTTTCGTAGGACAACATGCTGGGATAAGAGATCAATGGGAGGGATTACATAAGCTGCTGTTGCCGAAAAGTGCCTCGGTTACGAAACTGAAAGTACAGGCCAGTTCAGATGCGGGTGATAAAAATTGTCTGGATGCTTGCTTCCGACAGCCACCTAAACTTCAATAATCAGCAACATTGTAATGATCCCACTCCACGTGCAGCGTCCGCCTCTCGCGGCTGCTTCTACGTGGGAACGCACCACTGTCTACCTAGTCCCAATACGGGCTGACCGGTCATCTCCCTGTCGCTGACTCACATGTGACCGTGTTGTAGATAATGACTCCCACGCTCGCACAATTCGAACGTGGCCCTCTTGCGGGTGGTTATGCACTCGTTCGATTGTCAACTTCCTCCAACTTATTCTCCACTACTTCTGTACAGAATATACTATTTTCCCTCTTGGCGTCCAAATCGTTCTCCTTCCACACAGAAACCGGGCCTGAAGATTGCAACGGAAGGGGTCTTCCCTATTAACTTAAGCAACTGTACTGGATCACATATTGACCAACTATCCCAAACTGTATGTCGTCAAAAATAGAGCACCGTTGGCAGGCTCAGATCATTCTGTGTTATTGGGCTTGCCAACCATCTATTGTAGCTCTAACAAAGGGCTGTTAGTAATTCCCGAGAGGAAACTGAGGGTTCGAGACACCTCACCGCACAATATTTCTTTGCTCCAGACCGTCATATCTGGCAATATTTCTACCCTTTAAGAGTACTCGGATGTCGAAGCATGCTATAGACACCTCACTACTTTTTTAAACAACATCTTTAATGTCTGCTGTCATCTTGACACTGTAATGGTTAGACCTGACAGAATATCTTCTCCCTGCATAAAAACTTTGAGACGTCAAAAGGAATTGTTCTATAAAGTAGGTCTGCGAGATAGACTAAACGATCTGAACATCCAGATAAAGCGTGAGATTTCCAGGCTGAATGACCTTTTGTTAGTCAGCTTTTTACTTCTTCTACATCGTCCGCTCCTCTCACTTCCTCCGAAATATGGAAGAGTCTCAAACGTCTCACTGGTCAACGCAATACACTGGCACATGTTGATACTGACCTAGACAGCTTAACCTCAAACTTCATGCACACTCCCACCGACTCCTATCTCCCGACAAATTATATTTCTTTACCACCAAGTGATTTATCTCCAGTGTCCGTGGCAACAGTCATGAAACACCTAAACAAGATTAAAGGTACAACAGCTGCCGGACCTGATGGAATCTCCCCATTTCTCCTTAAATCTTGCTCTTTTAAATTAGCTCCTGTCTTGGCACATCTTAGTAATTTATCTTTTATGGAGTCCAAGATTCCTGACGGCTGGTGTTCGGTCAAAATAACTCCTATCCCGAAAAAAAAACACTTCAACGGGTCCCAAATCCTTTCGCCCAATACCTGCTCTTCTGCACTCCTCAAACTTACAGAACGAGCAGCTTTGGACATCATCAAGCCGTTTTCATCCAATTTTTCTGATACCTTGCAGTTTGCGTACAAGGCTAGGTGTAGTACACTAGATGCTGTTGCTCTCGTAGTCCACTCTGCTCTTAGAGACTTGGACAAGGGATGTCGTTCATACGCATGTGCCTTTCTAGACTTCTCCTCAGCCTTCAACACGATCCCGTGAAATCTTTTTCTTAATAAAACCTCTGCATGCGGCTCTCCTGGCTGGGCCGTCTCGTGGCTTGGGGACTATTTTACTTCCCGCACCCAATTCGTTCAGAGCGGGAAGCGAAAATCCACGGTCCTTCCCAACAATTGTGGAGTTCTGCAGGGGTCTATATTATCCCCTCATCTTTTTTCCCTCCATACTGATGACCTACGATCTCCAAACGCATGTTTGTTTGCCAAATACGCTGACGACATGGTTGTCGGCCATCCTCTCAAAAGCCAGACCCATCTTCAAAAACTGAAGGATAGATTGGACCATGTCACAGCATGGTCTTCAGAAAATGGCCTTTTACTTAATGAGCGGAAATCAGTCCAGTGTATCTTCAGGCTGCGACCCTCCTCCAGTCCTGAAACCATTGACTTTCTGCCCAACAAGGTATCCTTCTTCCGATACCGTGTAGCTTCCAACCTCTCATTTACTCTTCATATTAAAGACCTTTTTTTATTAAAATCCGCAAACTTTTATATTATATCCGCCACTTGCGTTCTTATCGCACCCCGCAAGCCCTCATCTGGCGTTTTATAGACGCTTGTATCCTCCCTCTCATTCTTTACTGCTCTCCAGTTACCTTTCCAGCACTACTCAAGAGAGATTTTATTATTACGAAACGTATTCTCCGCATGCTCTCTTCAGCTACCGGCTATTCCTAGCTGACCTTATAATTCAGCGACATTTCAAATCGGTCAAGAATTTCGTGGACCGTATTCTTAGTGAGGACGCTCACCCCCTCCACTCCGAACTAATGGTTGCGAAGGCTTCTCGTACGACGCGCCGAATCTTCTGACATATGACAAGTGGTACATCGGCCTACCAGAACTCGAAATTCCCATTCTTAGCACGCTTCGTCACAAGTGAAGAAACGGAAATTGAGAAGCTGAAGGCCGACCTGATTTCATAACTGATGTGGTAATCGTGTCGACTTCTTACTTGGAGTTTTTTGTGATCTTTGACCGTTTGCTCTTGAGTTTTTTGGACCCTTTAAATTACTTTATTTCTTGCTCTCCGTGAATGGAGCCATTTTTTGCTGAAAGTTTGATATTATCATCAAAATTAAGTTCTCATCATCATCATCACCATCATCATCATCATCATCAGTCTAATACCTTCTGGGCTGAAAGAGGCATCTTAATGGGAAGCCTACACAATCCCATCTCTCGCTGGCAATTTAAACAACTTCAGTCGAGCCAACGAGCCGTAATCAGTGGCTAGCTGGTGCGTATGCTTGAGGTTTAACGACTGCCAACAAAATGCCTTACAATCGCCATGTGTAAACATCTTAAGTCTCTTAAATCTAAATTAATCCAATTTTCTCATACAAGTTCTTGCGTGTGTCCCTACTGTTTACGGTTATAAGCGAATGTGTGCGTAATGGGACCACGCTTGTGTTTTCATGCGCGATGGAGGAGGCGGCAAAAAAGTAATTACAGCTTTGTGCTGCGGCCAGAAAAAGGTCGGAGGGCGAGAAAATTCAATCCAAAAGAATACGCTTGATAAAAAAAACTTTATCTGATTCCCAGGAGTCGGACTGGAATCCACCGTAAAGGACAGCAACAGCCCGATGTGTCTGAAGGCCTCAGGTTTGAATGAGAGGTCAGCCCATCATCCGAAAAACATCTTGATTTCGGGACAGGCGTTTATTTCAATACAAAAAAGCGAGTCAGCCAATCTGGTAGTTTCAAGGCTGTTAATTAACTTTAAATAAAAGCCAGCCAGACAGGATCAACGAGAAAGCTGACACAGGCGACGGCGAGATGCGAGGCACACACACAGCGGCTCACTCGGGATTGGCAGAATACGCACACGGAAAGAGAGCGTCATATAGCGTGAGCCATGAGCCAGCGTATTAATGTTCTGAGAATGGGTAGACAAGACAATTATCCAAAACGCAAAGTATGAAATAAACCTTTCCTTCTAAAGGCCAGACAAAAGCAGGTACTAAACAAAAAGGTACGCGTTGAAGTTCATAGGCCTTTCTTAAGCAATCAAACCAGTAAATTAATAATAGGTAAAAGGTACTTAGCAAGCTTGTACCAATATTTTCCCGACTATCACCGCTGCCGCCACTTCATCACGCTACCTTCCTGTCCGCCTCACACTCCTAGTCTCTGCTCGAGTCACCCGCGTCGCTCATTGATTGGTTGCAAACGATACATAGCAAATGCCTTTACGCGCTGGAGCCTAAGCAGCTCCACAGAGGACATTGACAGAGGCCTGAATGGACAGCTTATTGCAAATATGCGCAGAGCCGTCTGTACGTTATCCCCAAGCATCCTTCTCCGAAAGGCTTACGCGCCAGGCCGTCCAACGAGGCTGAAGACGGAACAATGGACAGTTTGCAGCAGCGAAATAAGTGAAGGAAGGCCCGGGTTCGTTTTCAAGTACACCTTAAGCCAACCATCCTAATCGAAGTCAGCGTGGTAAACCTGTGGTGTCTCACTCTGCGTAGACGATAATCGCTCGAAGGCTCACCACCGCCAATGAGCACACATGCACTGGCCACCTGCGTCCGTCCTTCTAGCCAGTCCGTCTAACCACTCACCTGTAAAGACCGACTCAATCAAAAGCCCTTCCAGACGCTGCGGCGATTCCCACGGCCAGCTCATTTCAGATGTGACGCTGTGGCTTGCGGTTGCTCGTTCGTCTGATAGTCAAATTCCCCTTACATATTCTCCAATCCTTATGTACAGAATAAACTCTTCCATTCACCCTGGACTCCCGCCTCTTATCTTTTCCTAAGGACCCGGGCCTAGAGAACGCAGTTACTAGGGCTTAACTTACGTAACCTCCTGCGATAAACCCACCGACAGGTAATTTGAAATGGTTGGCACAGCGACGTTTCGGTCTCATTCTACCGTCATTCAGTCGGTACTAATAATCTAGCTGCAAAGGGTTCTTCTGTCCTTACGTCATCTACCAGCATAACTTGGCGTAGATGGTTGCCTTTAGGTTAGTTGTGGGATCCATTCGGAGCTGGTTTGTTTTGGGGAGCCAATGAATCGGTGTAAATCAATTTCGGCAAGGAGGTGGTGTGCGGATCATCGGTAGCGCAACAGATAGCTGCAGTACATGCTCAAAGCCTTCGAGTACACGCTTGAAACAAAACTACCGGCCTCAGTTGCAGTAAAGTGGTTAAACAAGCAGCTACTCTTGGGTATGTTGAATCCGCTAGGTACCAGAGCATATCTGCCGATAAGGAAAAACTAGCTTAACTGCACCCGAACGCGGTTGTTCCTCTCTGCTATTATAGCTTCACCGACTTCAGTCTGGCAGGTGGTAGCTTGTTCGTGACCCCTACCACCCCTACGAAGCTTCGGAAAAACAATGCATTCGTATGCACACGCAAATGGAACTGACTGAAATTGGAATTGTCACCTCTGGTTATTTAGCTGCCATCGGCCAGTCGTACCCAATCCCATTTTTGGATCACCGTAGATTCGAACTGGCGATTCCTTAGCCATGGAGTGCATCACTCTAACATGGAGCCACGGGCCCTCTGTTTTTGACATCTGCGATCGGAAATATGATGATTGTGTGAGGCTTGCCAATCTGGTAAAGAAACAAGAACGTTCCGTTGTGCTCTGGAGCTCATGCTAGAGCCCTAGTAAGCAGTCGACGTGTGAAATGCATCAGTATAATGCGGGGGTTAACATATCTGGTGGTACGCACATGGAATTGGGCATAACTGGCTGATAATTGCTAAAAAACCAGAAATGGTTATTCCACTCTCCCCTTTCTTCTTCGGTCATAATATACCACAAAATGTCACGCGACTGCCTATGAGGGCTCTAAAGAGAGCTCCAAGGCAAAACAGGCATAAATGTTTCGTAATAAGATCGATGAACACCTCATTATTATATATGATTAAAGATGTAAGCAAATATAAATATATATTTTTAGGACATAGTACCGTAAGACAGAGAATCCAGAATGACCATTTCTGCCTCATTAGGCGTCGTCAGCTGGATATACTCTATTCAAGTGTAGCAGCGGAAATTTACGCCACTCCCGAGTTTTGAACCCGCGTCATTCCGTCAGAGACGAACGTTCTAACCATCGAGATGTCTGATCAGTGTGCGCCTATTTACTAATTTATAGTCCCGATCAACAACCGTCAAGACGTCGAGCCCGATGGCTCGATGATTAGAAAGTTCGCCTCTGACCGGAGGGACGCAGGTTCGAAACTCGGGAGTGGCGGCGATTGACGCTGCTACACTTGAGCAGAGTACATCCAGCTGACGACGCCTAATGAGGCAGAAATTGTCATTCTGGATTCTCTGTCTTATGGTACTATGTCCTAAAAATAACAAAAATGTTACTGCAACTTAATCATTAACATTATAATTAGCCATGTGGCAAAGATTCGGGGGATCCCGAAAACACTGGACATCACAAACAAGGACGGGTGTGCCCTGTATCTGATCGGTGTTGGCCTATTTACTAATAAATATGCATATCTAGGCCCTATAGCTAATACCACCCCCCGCAAATGGCCTGGATTTACACGATCGAAATGCGCATACTATGGTTTCACTCTCTGAGCTCCTGCCAAAAAAGAAATAACGTTAACGGTTTTAACAAGGTAGAAGGCATTATAACTAGGCAAGTCAGGAAAAATTAACTTATACATTTAGTAAGAAGCAAGGCCTTAAGAGAACAAACTTGTAAAAAATAATTCCGTTACGATTTCAGTTACATTTTTTCCCCTTCGAATTTTGAAATTCCAATTGGTTAAATTCCATTTGCAGAAACTACTTTAAAGAAAAGTAAACAAGCCACGTGTTGCAGCATTAAAAGAAGTTTCTTGAAAACCTTTTTTCCCTGCCGTATTACGCACGAGTGAGTAGCATACTTCTGTTGTCCAAATGAGAGACCCGAGAATTTGGATTTTTGCTTCCGAGTGAGAATGAATGAAGGCTCCATTTTATTGGTTTTCGGATGAAAAGGAGATTTTCCGTCTTGCTTGGGTTCTCCTGGTTAATAACCCACCCAAAAGTCTAGTGAGTAGATCACCACTGATATGCTATTCGTGCCAGTGCATTAGGCTCTAGTGTAGCTACTCAGCATAACAAAAAGAGTGTTCCTTGAGAAGAAGAAGACTCGATCGCTGAGACAATATGTCTCCCACTTTTTTTACATTTTGGTCCCAGATTATTCTTCTGTTAAGTACATCAATCGGGTTCTGTCATTCACAAGTAAATACACTTTTTTTGTAAATTGAAATACCCTTTTCCATTATTTCTGAGGTTCGAGAAACTGATTAGCACGCATTTATTTATTGTTTTCTACCCATGATAAAATATTCATTCGCAAGAACCAATATTTAACTGGATTCGTCAAATTACCCGCTTACAACTATATTTGGTTCACTAGAAGTTTGCCTTTTATGCTGGACAATCCCAGTTTTTAACAAAAGTAGTTTAATGAAGCTGAAAACTGTATTCGTCTCTTTTTATGTGTTTACACGATTTCGCGATGTTTACTGTCTGTCTACAAGATCCTGGTGTAAATGTAAACATATATTATATGGATGCATGGTTTACTCAGTTATAAGTTATATTTTGGGGGTGGTTTGTTTTCCACAAATGTGCTTTCATCGCTGTGAAATTCAATCTTCCACGTGGTTGCCAAGTACTTTGAAGTTAGATTGAGCTGACGCAAGCTGCTTAAATAATTCGGACACCTCACAGGCATTAGACATTGAACGTAAATATGAGGGTTTTTACCCAGGGAGTTTTTGACACTCTACGTGGCTATATTTCGCAAGGTATAGGCAGGGCAGGCTGCCAACGGAGCGGTTTACCATCTACAGCAGCAAAGTACGGCCGAACCAACGTTTCACAAGTGCTGTCCCACAAAATCGTGTTTACCAGCGTTATTCCATTGCGTTTGGCGCGAACGTGACCTCGTTAGCGGACAGGATGTGAAATCCGCTTACGGATGTTGGTTTATGGGTAAAAGCGGTTTGAATAGTGCAGATAGTATTGCCTGCAAAGTCAAGAGCGACTTGAATGACCGTTTCTGGTTTATTAGCCTTCGTCAGTCAGTCATACCCAACCCCAGCTGGTGTACCACTAAAGGCCCGTACGTGCGAAGTCTAAGGCTCTAACCTTTGAGCCAAGTTCTCGTTGTCTTGCCGGTTTAGATCGGAAAATATTGTCTAGCTTTTTCCGACATTGCATTTGAGCTGGTCTTTGGTTTTCTTCCCCTTTTCTTGATGAAGGGCGCAGGAGGATGAGGAAGGACTGAATGCGGTAAATGCTTTACAAGTCTGATATCAATGTAAACTGAGTAACGCATAGATCACTGGCCCCGCGTCCACCTTGCTTTAGGGCACCCGATGGGCACCAACGATAGCGAACGTTAAGTCAAGTTAATTATGAGAAATATAGGCAAATGCTTTTGAACTCCCTATTGGTACGCAACAAAGAATAAATGCATCGGTACAGCAGAACATTTAAAAAGAGGTAGTTTACATACCTAAAGGCGGCTACTCACTTGTTCCAAATAATACAACCACATATGGTGATGTCAGTAAACACGAGCCAGCAAGTATAGCTGAACGTAAATAGCAGACAGTTCAAGATTCTAAAGATGGAATGTCATCTGTGGGGTTTTTACGGGAAGAACGGTCGCTCGTGGGAGAAAAGTGTGTGAAAGGTAGGACCAGCATGCTGCTTAGAATGTTTGCGGCAAGCCAGGGGGGCTCATCGCGTTTAATATCTTTATCCGAAGAGTCACATCGCGAGGAGACCGTAGAGTCACGAGAAACCGGCAAGACAACCGGCCCAAGGTTCAAGGAAGTTCAGCGTTGGACTTCTAATTAACAGGTCGTGGGCTCGAGCCTCGTGAGCTGTAACATCCAGGGTTCGGTAGGACTGGCTGATGTGTTAAAAATAACCATTCTTATCTTCTTTGTTTGTGTCGATAATAGCCTTCTGCCTAAATAACTAACTCGGCACTCGAGAGGGATCTTTAAGGCAGTACGGGAGGAGTAAGTTCCGTATTCAATCAGCGAGCTCCCGTTCGTTCATGAAAATTAAATAATCGGCATCTCACAAATACTTAACCGTTATTCATCCTCTACTTTCGTTTGCTACGGTCCTTGGTGAGGGGCCTGGTTCGTTAGCGTCACTGAACTACATATCTGGTCTCATTGATTTAGGCTTCCTTTTTTTGTAAAGTATCCCGCAAATCGAAATTTTAGCCTTCACAGACGTATGCCTACTCGCCCGCGCCGTCGTTGATTTTCAGGTGCTTCCATGTGGGCGTAATGGGCGTTTAGTTTAAGGAGAAACGATAACTTATCTACTCGCTGGACCAGGGAGGCCATGTCTTTGTACATCATAGCATAAGACTATTTATTCCCGAAAAATGCTGCTGACTGTAAAGGGGTGTGTGGCGTTCGGGAGATCGGTGCCAATATCCCTGACTCATCATGCCTTTGTCCGCTAACCGTGCATTTGCAGCGACTGTTCTTGATACGCTCCTTGTCAAGCCTTCCGCATTGTTGCTGCTCGCTTGGGTTGGTGCCTCGTGTTTTGGCCCCCTTGCCTAGCGAGCTTGACGCACTATTTCCTGATTGGTTGGAGGACGTCCAGGATCCCGTTACTCTGCACAGACGCACAGAGCACACATACATCAACTGGCGTCTGTACTGTGAGCAGCTTTTTTCTGCAGAGCCTTTTTTAAGCTCCTTTCCTACAGTGCACTGTCCAACCTAATCGGTCTTACCTGACTTTTGACTTGCGATAACCATCTGTAATTGACGACCACTTCTTTTTGGCGGACGAAATAATTTCTGGGGCCCTGCGTTTCCCCACGAGAGACAGCTTAAAATTATCTCCTGAATAAACCAAAATTCGATTTCGAAAAATGAAGGATTTACTCGGTGTGGCGAACTGGAACTTCCAGTATCACCAACAAAGTGTGCCAGCAGAGTCAGCACATAGTTGCCACGTTGCATGAAATTGTACAACTTAAAATGATGCAGAGTGTACAGTATATATATAGGAGTTAAGGTTAAGACGGTTAACCCTAACACCTACAATATTCGAGGCTCGGTTCCTTAGGATATTGGAGAAGTCTTGGGAAGGCCAGAGTAGAAGGAAGAGTTTATTGTGTACACAATGGAACGGAGAATAGGATGGAAATAGTGTTGACTCGCGGAGTTGTGCGTCCGTTCCCTATCCGGGTGGGCTCCGGAGTGTTGAGAACATCGAGCGTCGCCGGCGCATGCTTTGTTCCGGCGGCCAATAAGGCGGGTGATGTCTAGCCTCGCGTGGACGCGCGACCTTGAGATGGACTGCGATTGGCTAGCGTGTACGCGCGGTCACGCTGTGGCGTACGTGCGCGTCGGCCAAGGGCAGTTAGCGCTTAGCCCCAGGAGACGGTGAGCACACAGGCAGGCTAGATGAGTCATGCATCAGTGGCTGGGCTTGGGTTCCAAGTGGCTGCAAAGAGGCCACTACAAGTGCTTACAACAGAAAAAGTCTTAAGAGGGGATTCTGTGATATGTTTATCGGTAGTTTCCCTTCAATGAATATCCATTTCAGTCGTAAAACCCCATTATGCTACCGAATTCAAGAAGCGTATTTCGGGGAGCTAAAATGCCACGCTTTTTATTGATTCGTCCAGCTCTGTCCGGAAGATGCTGTTTTCACATGCAGGATATGTTTATGAATACCTTTATCGGTTAACTGTGTGCTCAGTAAGCAAAGCTGATGTGCGCTCCAACAGCTTGTCTTACCGAAAGTAATATTGTGGGGACTGTTATGGAAATAAATGCATGGCCATAACGGAACAAATTCTCAGGGGATGACGGTCAAACATCTGGCCCTACCTAGTTCTACCTTCGGTGATATACTCACTTATTTCACTTGGGTTGGCCTACTGTAACATTTAGTGTCACTGACCGCCCTCCGTCACGTTTTCCCCTCGACTTAAGGAATTTTGGGTTGGGGTAAGTTTTCGGCCTAGATGTTTGACATCAGATTTTGGGTATAAATTACTGTAAGGAGTTAGACTGGCAGTGTTGTCCCTTTCAACTGAATATTCACTCACTACCAAACCAAAAACAGTGGTGGGAGGAACGAGGGAGAAAGAGGGAGATAGTGAACGAGAGAGAGAGGGAAATACAGTAGAAATTGGATCAGCAGCAACTGGATTGATTCCGCCCGGAACACCTAATCGATACCCTGGGCTTTAATTTTTTACCACCTTGTTTCTATTCTTTGTAATTGCGTGCTTGCAATTCGCGAATTATCTGCGCATTCAATAAAACCAATAGCGTAAATACAATTTTACATCTTTTGGTTGCAGAAAATAGCTCTATGCCAGTTTTGTAAGCCCAGTCATAAAACCGCCAACACGATCAGTCTCCTAGTATAGGGCCCTATGCCATCCATTTTCGGCGTGGGACCGCATATTCGATCGCTGTCGAGACCTGCCAAGGGCCGGGGTGCCTCATAGTCAAGCGGGTGATGGTTAATCCATGTTAGGCTTCGGCAATTTAGTTCTAAATCGAAACGTAGACTTTCGTGGACTCATAGCCTTTAATTTTCAGACGCAGTGATGTTTCGTCAGACGTGTCGTGACTCCGACCCTCGGTAGACTTCACGGTTTAGTGCGGACAAGTGACACATATTTCAGTCTGCCTTAGAGGCATACCTTTACACTGTTATTAAACTCATTCTTGTTTCATATAAACCTCTAGATTTTGAGCATTTTATTACCTTATCCCTTGGTGTCATTGAATGAAGCCATTTTTGCGTAATACGTTGGACAATTAAGTTCAAAATAAAGCGTATTCTTCGCAAGAAGCACTAATCGAGGCACCGCAGAGCTTTCTAATCCCCCATATGATGCAGCGACGATTCGTTACTGTGAAGAAGAATGAGGTTTGCAAAGGTCTCTTCGGCAGAGGTCGTTTGATTGGGCTCTGCTTTTTTCCAGTTCTCATAGAGAATTCATATCTGCACGGAGTTGTGTGCGCATAAAACTCAAAAATTCGTTCATTCCAAGCCGCTAAGCGCGTCCCCAGAATCTAGACACCTTTCTGAGCGCAATTGGTTGCCAGACCTGTCTAGTAAAATTAGTAGATTTCCAGTCTCCATCAATCACCTCTTCAAGGTTGTCTGTACCAACCTGTGGTGTTTTCTTGTAGAAAGCCATCATCTGCCGAGTCATACGACCATGAAGAATTTAGACGCGTTTGCGGTGAAATTAGAGACATTTGATGACTGATAATCTTGCCATGCACTACGCGCAAAATGAATTTCTGATGGCCTCTGTCCTATGTCGAGGGAGGTTCATAAGTTTATGCTAGGATGACTTTATTAAATGCCCACGGACACCTGATATAATCTGTTCTTTTAGCATTCTCCTATAATTGTAATCCTTGGACATTTAGAGCGATAACTAAGACGTTTCCGAGTTAGATGCATGGTTATTCGAGCAAGTTATTGCCTTTCAATATCTAGGTCACTCCGTAGGACTGCCGATTAAAGTAAAGCAACAGCAACCAAGAGAAAAAAACAAGTCACTATGCAGAGAAGGCCATTGGTGTCTGAGTGAAATGTTGTTTTAGAAATTCCCCATCAAAGCAATTTGTGACAGAAAAACCACAAGTAAAAGTGAATAGCGTAAATAAAATCTTCCATCGCTTGATTCCCGAAAATAGCTCTATGTCAGGTTCGTTAGTTGTGCCCCACGTCCCAAGAACCTAGACACCTTTTTTAACGCAAATGGCTGCAAAACCTGTCTGTTAAAATCAGTCTACCTTAACCAAAGTTTTCTAGATGTCTATGCCAAGCCGTGGTAAGCCTTCTCTTTAAGAAGGCGCTGATGTGCCGATCAGTTCGACCGTGAAGAATTGAGACGCGTTTACCAATAAGAGTGGAGACAATAAATGACTGATAATCTGGCCGTTTACTATGCGTGAAATGCAGTTTTGTTGGTTTATGACCCACGTCGTAGGTTATTCATTAGTTTAAAATACGCTGACTTTATTAAATGACCCCACACACCTGATATAATTTATTCCTTCAGAATTCCCCTATAAGTGATATCTTCAGGCGATTAGCGTATAAACTTGAGCGTTTTCGATCAATATGCATGGCTGGTTTACCAACTGACTGCCTTTCAATGTCTAGGTCACGCCACAGGACTGCCAGTTAAAGTAAAACAACAAAAATCTTCAGGAAAAAAACAGCTGACGGTACGCTGAAGGCTATTTGTGACTGAACGAAAGTTTGGTTGGTTAGCTTCGCAGAAAAACAACCTTTGAGGGAAAAAACACAAATATTAGCCTCATAGCTGGCAGACAGAACATTCGTTGGCCACAACATGTGGGAGAAGGAATTTTAACCGCCTCAGTAACCCCGCCCTCTTTATATTATCTCGCCCTTGCCCTAGGAAACTGATGGTGAGGTACTGTGGTCGACGCCCAACATTGCTTTGTGCGGTTTCCTTGTTCAAAGCCAACTACCTCAAGGTCATCCATTTTCCCAGTCAGCGCTTCCGGACGCGTTAACCTGTAGACAATTGCCCGAATTCCACTCGGACACACACACACACACTTGCGTCCAGGTTGTCGCGGCTGCTCAAGCGTCACTTGAGCATATCCTTATCCTTTACCCTCTGCCGACAGAGCCTGTGCCACCATACATGACCCCTGTCGGGTAATGTCAAACACACACCAGTTGCAAAACACTTGAACCTGCTCCGCAGTCCTACTTAAGCAGTTGCCACCACTATACAGTAGTCGCCGGTCATTGAGCCCACGGTTAATAAGCCCAGCCGCGTATTAAGCCCAAATCAGCTTGGGACGGAATTTTACATAGCAAAATCCGCCGGCTAATAAGCCCAGTCGCCGGCTACAAAGCCCAGTTTGCCAACAGGATAAAGTGAGATTTTCATCTTTCTGCGTGCGCAACTGGTTACGCGTCACAAATCCTTTTTTGTTTTTGTTATTACGTTAAATACAGACAAACAGCATTATTTTCTTGTACATAACAAGCTCTACACATAATACAATACGTATGTAATGTATAGTGCCTACCCTGCGTTTGCTAATCAAGAACTAGGACTCTCCGGATAGTGCGTCCGCTGCTTATTAAGCCCAATTTAGTCTGGGCCCGAGGTGGGCTTAATAACCGGCGACTACTTTATACATTGGCTTATATTATTAGCCACTTCGAGGCATAGACTCGTGTGTGAGCTCAAAAGGCACCATGGACGGACGAGTGTGTCCTCCAAATGATCGGTCTACGTCTATGTACCATAGTGCAGTATGTATGAAATCATTCAGGTTGCAACATGCGTCATACAAGAGTGGGTATCTTGCCATATGCCCTGTCTTTACCGGTTTTACTATCTGCAATGACCGCTGCTACCCGATTCCCTCCTAACTCGTGACGCCACAGAAGAGGTCGCTTAGAGAATAGGACCTCGGACGAAGACAGTTTTGGGCGTGCCCCGTACCAGGCGCAAATGTGCGAGCCTTGCCTTTCATTCTTGGACTCAATCCACGGTGGCTTGACCTCAAAGTCGTCCAATGAGATGCCCGCGTTAGTAGACTAGTCTCATTAGTAGGTTAGCCTCAACACGTCTGGACACAGAACTGCGGTCCAGACATTAATACGGGCCACGCCGCTCTAGCGGAAAGAAAGTGTGGGATACAAAGTAGTCTATTTAAGAACCTAAGATCGGAGTATCCCGACTGTTACGAACTAATAAATAAGAACGAAGTCGTTTGCAGATATAAGCACGCGCTTACTCAACCTCTTATTTAAAATAAAACAAGCAGATGTTTAATGTCACTAAAATGCTCCCTCTCCAAGGAGGAACGGAGTTCGCAAAAAGAAAAAAGTTGATAATAGCAGGAAAACGTGGGAGTGTTAAGCATAGGCTACAAGTTGGTGACGGTCCGGGGAATGGAGATGACGGCCACTGCATGTAAGAAGAGGAGTACGCGGGGTCGGGGAAAATGCAGGGCTGGCAGATGTAAGCGGAGTCTGAGAAATAGTCAGTGGCAATGTGTCAGGTGGAGGTTGTTCGGTTGGGGCCGTTGAAAGATGGTCGGTATAAGCCGCCCTCTCACGATCGACTGAGACCACGTCGGTGCGACCACCACGGACAATCGTAAAATGCTTGTCCGCCCGAGATAGTATTCGAAATGGTCCGTCATAGGGCTGTTGTAAAGGCCGATTAAAGCCGTCTGTGCAGACAAGTACAAAAGAGCATATTCGCAAGTAAGGGTCGGCACAGGCCTTACATTGTGGAGCGTGTGGAGGAACTGCTCGCAGATTTGTCATTGCTTGATGCAATCTTTGCACATAATCCGTGGGATCCATGTCGACTGAGGTTTGAGAATGTCCGAAAAAATCGCCGGGAGTACGTAGGGTAGTGCCTTAAACAAGCTCGGCAGCGGAGTACTCCAAAACGGGCCTGAGTGCAGTACAGATACCAGGCAGGCCCACTGGCAGATGTGTATTGGGCGTTAGCGTCACTGTGAGAACTCATGATCGCCGAATCATTAAGCCAAGGCTGCAGTCACACTGACTGCCTGCACCCTGGCCATCTCTCACCCAATGGCCGGCGCGACCTGCTAAGGCGTGATGTCGCGGTCTGACAAATTGCCCTCAAGGCTGACCGATATGGAGACAAGTTTCGGCGGCTGCCCGGTTTAGTGCCACTAGACCACACTCCGGGTACTGCCCCGAGCGAGGCAGACGCAGGCAGCGTCGTTGGCCGCCGGGACTACACCACGCTCTCAGGTGGCCCTCACGGTCGAAAGCCATGCCGGAACCAGTCTCAACTTCCTCCTATCTTTTCGGCACACAATATATTGTTCCAAACACTCTGACCTTCCCAAGATTGCTCCCAACTCCTAAGGAACCGGACCTGGAAGATCGTACCGCTAAGGTTTAACCTTCTTAGTCTTAACACACCCTTCGATAATTGGTGACCCACGACATGGGATGAAGTCTCATCCTCGGATGTAGCCAAGCTCAATCATCATCCAACGTCCCTCACCTTCAATTGATTTTTTCTTATATCATCTTATGCGACCGCGAAATTGAGAATTTCATCACCCTGTCGTGAAGCAAGATGGAGACTCTCATTCGTTCACACCATCGACTCCAGGCGATGGTTTCTACCCATCTCAGAGAATAGTTTCTCGTTATGAATGCCAGCACCTAGACCTCCTTTCAAAACTCGGCTCCTACTTCTACTGTCAACGGTATCCCTTCTCCCTGACACGTAGTCAAATTGGCCAATCTCCTACCAGCATGCCGATGCAAGCCTAATCGAGAACTTACCTCCTACCAACATGCAGACTCAGTGGCTCACGTAAACGAAATGACCTTCCTCCTACCAAAGGGCATTGATAGCACTGACATGACCCAGGCATGCAAACCACAGGAAGTCATGCAGATCACAACCGTTCCTTCAACCTGGCTCACATAAGCCAGCAGCAAGAACACCAGCTGTTCAACCCTTACCGGTAGTACGTTCCGCGAGGGCAGTACAGAGTGGGAAATGACCAATCAGCACGTGGGACGTCGTAGAGCAACACGTTCCAGATGGCCCATCGCACGCCATTGGTCGGAGTGTTCGAGAACGGCCAGAATCCGATCAATAAGCTAGAGCTGACGAGCTAGAGCTGACGAGCTAGGGTGTCCGCCGTTTTAGCAGGCCGTTAATAAAGTCGTTGTTCTCAGAAACCGGCTCTCTTTCTTCTTCTGCCTTCCCGTCAGAGTATAATGAGTCTGAACAGACGGTAGCGTTAATGAAGGTGAGCAGGACAACCGTCCTAGACTATGGTAGATAAGGCTCCAGCCGGCGACTACAAGTAGTGTGAAGTATTCATTCTTCGCCCTCAAATAAGGCGCGTTTCTTACACTTCGGAATACGTGCTACTTATGTGCGTAGGTAGTAGTGTTTATTATTTGAATGTTTGCGTTTACGGTGTCTAGAGATGCATTGCATCAATGCTGCTGAATCTGCGCTTCTCGCACCATCTCAGTAAGAGCAGCTAAGGTCGTTGGTGCTGTAGTTGGTGACGCTAAGAATGCAAGTCGTGATATGGAGGTGCAGGAAGATGTAATCTGCAGCGCAAATGCGAAAGGCTTTACTTTGGCCAGGATACTTGACTCTTTCAAGGGAGGCAGAAGCAGTGGAAGGTCTAGAGCTCCTCAGGCTTATTTCTGCATCCGTGGTATTGATCACTGCTGCCTTTGCTTCTCTCCTAATTGGTTAAGGACTTTCCATCAGCTTTTGCAGAAGTGTTTTCCGCAGATGTAATGTCCGGACCTACAGGGATACTTGAGACCGGGGAGCAGTTGACTTGGAGTGATATTTGACCCACTGCGTCTGCTCATGTTTCAAATGAGCGATAAGAGGTCTGTACAGTGTGTCAGCAACCTCATTGCGTGACCCAACGATGTGGTGGATGTCTGAGGTGAACTGCAAAATGCAGTCCAAATGGGGAATGGCTTCAACTTGTCAGAGTTTGAATTCAAGGCAGAGGAGAGAGGTCTAGGGTCAGAGAAGACGACGAAATCGCTGCCATTGAGGAAGTGCCGGAAGTTTTTCACGGTAATATAAACAGCCAGAATCTCCCGTGTGTATGACCTTTAGACACCATCTCGAAAATGTTTATCGAATCGGCTGAAGATAGGTTCCATGATTAAAACAATTGTGGTAGATATTCCAGGAGTTACACTTGGCCTCCTGTCGTCGATATTGAAAACAAAATTAACCTAACACAAGTTGCTTTCTCTGTTAAGATAAATCTCATATGGGGGTCAGGATTGTAGCCTAGAGCTGGCCTCAACCACTAGTTTGCGCGGACATCCTCTTAAACTTTGTGTGACTGGGGCAAAATTGGACATACTAAAATTCTTCTCTAAGAGAAAAAATCAGGCATGAAACGCTCTGCTCTCGGAAATTGTCATGCCCATCATTGGACACTTCTAAATTAAAGTTAAACCAGTTGAGCCAACATGTCCTCTGAATTAGACCTACGCGACGCCACAGGTCACCGTCGAGTAATTACATGTTATAAAAAACACCTGTTCGCTATTTTTCAGTACTATGTTTGTTTAAAATAGCTACTTACATTTTCCTCGTATACGAATTGATGCAATCGCCTCCACCTCCTAAGCTACACGACCCGACTGCTGAGCATCGTGGTGGGGCCCTATGTTTCGTCATCTGGTCAGTAGACTCGGTAACCAGCAAGGGCGTATGATGGACGTATCTCCGACACTCGGTGATGCTCTCGTGACCTCTGCGGTCTTCTCCTCGTGTGACCCTTAGGATATTGATAAAAACCGTGATGAACCCCTCCTTGCATGTTTCAAACACTCTCAGCAGTAGGCCATCCGATTCACATTTACCCTACCCCCCTCCACCCCACGGGCGAAAGTTTTTCCTTTTAAAATCCCTCAAATGGCATTTTAACCCCTAGAATTTCTGAACAATGCCTATGGAGTTTTTTTACTGTCTGCTCCTTTTATGCAGTTCCATTACTGGTAACACTACATGTTGTGCCGAACCAATGCATATCACAGCTGAACTGTACCCATAGGGAGTTTAAAGGTGTTCACCTACATTTCCTTGAATAAAACCTGAGCTGACTAAAGTCCTGTATTGATAGTTCTGCCTGCCCTGGAAAATGTCTACTCTTGCCCTTCTGCGAATTTGTTGATAATATATTCCTTTCCTGATTTCAAAAAGCCTCATTTTATTCATTTCACTTAATGAGTTCCCCTAGCTTGTAACGTCTGACAAATAAGAAATGGCCGTGACTGACCCACCGCAATATCTTCAACGTCAATTTATAGGTTGTTAAGTTCAACCCAAGGCCCTGTTCAAAAAGGAACATTGTAATTATTTGACCCAGTGTAGAACCACTTATCGGATAAATACCTCTTTAAGGATTGTGATCTAATGCAAGGAAGGTCCCTCCGCTATTTAGTGAAATTGGTTGGATTGAGGTTTTTGAATGAAGGTTATGTAGTTAGGCCATTTCCAAAATGCAAAATATTAATGGCCTATATTTTTATCTTATCGTAAAGGACTAAGGTCACCTTAGTGGGCATTTCCAAATGAAATATGGATGTCAGTACGAGGAATCACTCAAGCCTGTCTGAAGATCTGTAACACTGTATAGTATTCCCCTAGTTTCTAGTCCATCGCTAAATCCCAAAGTCTGTCTGGTTGAGAGCTAAGAATTTCCGCCAAAGGCTAGGGAAATATTGTCTGTCCTTTCGGTTTTGGAAGCCGTCATCAGTTGGCCAAACCCAACCCTATATGATCAAGCTGCTTGCATATGTCAGGTTTCTCCCACCGTACGTATGCAGCTTCAAAATAGCGCAGGACATTTCCAACACAATCAAGCGACGATTACACTGTACGATAGAAAGGACCAACAACGCAGCAAACTTAGTCTTCTTAAGTTCTACCAAAAGTATTCCATTAAAACGGGCAACGGATTCTCTGTCATTGCATGCCACCTCCAAATGTGTTTACGAATTCACATGTAATTGCGGATACAAGTACATTGGGCGCAGGCAAAGGCAACTCGCAGCCAGGGCCACGGAGCACTTGCCCAATTGGCCTTTGAAGCAAGAAGACAGAATGCCAAGGTCCTCCATTACCAAGCATCTATTAGGTAGCAGTCATTCTGTTGACATTAAAACAGCGTTTCTAGTACTTTTTCGGGCCCGAACAAACCGAATCCAACCCTATATGTTGCAACACCCCCGGCTCGAACCCGTGATGCTCTTACAACTACGTCATAGTCTCGATATCCCGCCGATTTCGATCGGAAATGTTAGCAGCAGTGGATGAGCACCCAGTGATCGGTTACACAACTCCCTCGTCTCGTGGTACATCGAAACTCACGCTCGGAATCAGCCCGCAGTTGCTCAGTGTCCATTAGCAACACAGAAACCGTAGTTGGTTACAGCGACTTCTGGCATTTTAGCTGTCATCAGCCAAACCCAGGTGCTGCAACACCTGCGGCTCAAAGTCGCTGCCTGTTGCCTAAAAGTCCGACCCTCTAATCACAGAGTCTCTCTCTGGGTGTTAGTCCATTGTAGTTATCTCAACTGGCTGGTAAACTTTAAGACTGATCTATGATCCTCCGATTCCATTTCAGTGGCCTCGCATGCTAAGCCCTACATGAGGTCCTACGATTGCATTCCTAGCGTGCCTCCGGGGCAGGCTGCATGGCTATCTCTCGTGTCCACTAAGCACGTGTGCACCAGGGCGTGTTAAGGGAAGGTAAAGATCACAAACATTTGTTCAACCTCTCTCTGTCCTAACTGGTCAATCACTTTTCAAAGCCGTTTCACAAAAGACCTTATTGCGGTGACTGTCTACGCTCAGACCACTCCCCAACCCGGCGACCTCATTGCCGGTCTGCAGACTCTGGATTAGGTCCACTTAAGGTTGGACTGTGACTCCGTCCCGTCCCGCACACTGCTGGACTGCATTCTACCGGAAGTGAATCACCTCTTACTCTACTCCTTCTGCACTTAATTTAACTATTCCTAACACCCTGGCCTCCGAAGTCTTATTTCCTTATTTAATAATTCATAGCCGTTTAGATACGTCCATCTTCTGTTACCCGGCCGGACTGATTCGTATCCTTCATTGTGCACGAATACGACCCCCTGCCCCATTGTTGGGTTCTGCACAACAGTAACAGCAGTATTGAAAAGCTTGCTGCCAAAGAAAATTGAATTCTTGCAGGAAAATCATATGAAGCGACAACAGGAGACAGCCTCTATTCAGGCATGTGTTTTAGAGTCGGGAAAAATAAGCACGGACAGGTATAGTCAGGAGAAACACACACAAAAAAACAATAAAATATGTGGCAATAACACTATCAAACTCTGCATGCACTACTCGCGATTGAGACTGATGAAAGCGTTCCCTGCACGGGCATAGAAAACTGGATTAGCTACTAAAGAAGTCGGGCAGTCGCCGGAAGTTGATGGAGTAATGAGGAAACTGAGTTTGAAGGAGGATGGAATAAGTTGGGAGCTGTAAGGCCTAGGCTGACTGTTTGTTCGGGTCTGGTGTGTGGACTTGGAAGTCCGAGAAAGTCGGACGAATACCGGGAGTAACTATTGCGCGGCATCGCTGAAATTGGAAGGAAAACAGGAAGCTTGAAGCTTACTGAGGTTATCCAGTGAGGGTAATGAGCAATGCCTTTGAAATTTTCTACTTTCACTTTGAGTAGCGAATTAAGGAAGAGCACACCCGAGCCGGTCTTGGAGATGATTGGCCAGTTTGGCTAGCCTTGATTGTCCGACTGCCACTGATATGCATATACAAGTGCGCACAAGCTCGCACTATGGCGTGCAGTTTAACCATATTCTGGAAGGACCAACTTCCATGTTTTTATTTCTTACAGTTGCAAATAATCTCAATTTAGCCGGGACTACATAAGGTCATCGTTTCTCGAAAGCGCGAATATTGTACCCTTCGCTACCAATGCAGTCCCAAGATTTTCTAGAGGCAAACTTTGAAAAGTTTTTCCTAACTTTAAAATCCAATCATAAGCACTTCCTGCGTTAATTCACGTAGGGACTGTATTAAGAGGTGCTTTTTGCATTTGACTTGTAACTACGACCTCCTTTGACATTTCCAGTAACCCTTTTTTCGTTAAATTCCGCCAATATAAGCTCGCTTTACCCTTTTTCGTTAATATCCACTATTAAACGTTTGAGGTTCCCTCAATTGGCATCAGTATCCTGGGCGACAGGCGTTTATATCGATGAATTTGATTGATTTGAGTATGTTTAAACAGATCAAGATTATTTATTCTAATATTTTTGATCATTTCCACGAAAATTAAATATTCATTAGCGCTCAATTACCAAGTATTAAATTTCCAGCACAAGCGAACATGCGAGTCCCAGGAAATAATTGAGAAGAAGACGAGTCGATCGCTGGGACAATACTTTTATTCGCCTGACATTTCGATATCCAAAGTGGATTCATCATAAGAGACATTAGCAGAAAACAGTACCCATTTCTGCTATTGTCTTCTGCTAATGTCTCTGAGGATGAGTCCGTGACAGAGCTCGAAACCTCAGGCGAATAAAATTATTGTCTGAGCAATCGAGTTGTCTTCCTCTCAAGTATTAAATGCTTGACTACAAAATATGTTAGACAGGTGGGCGGGGGAATAGATATTAAGGGAGCCTTGCAAGACAGTTTTGCTGAGATTTCTGCTAAAAGTTGGTATCATGGTCCGCCCAAACAAAAATATGTTGGGATGTACTCCAAGCAGCTGTATCTCATTATTTCATCAGTGAAACCTGAAAGTAGAAGCCTTGCATAACTGAGACAAGGATGACCTAAATGCCTTTTTGCACAGGTTGTTGGCGCTATAAACTGCAAAACCCGGGGCATTTTAACGTACCTTTCTGTCATTCAAGTACAAGACCGTAACGCTTCCCCAAATATCGGCTTATTTTAAGCGTCTACCTGCCTCCAAAAGTTTCGAAAACGTAGGCTAAATACTACACCAATCGTTAAGGCTTTCCTCGCTCGCAATAAGCGAAGAAAGCGCATAACTAACCTGAATGTGGCCCTATGCAAAGTGCGTCGTATTGCTGATTAAAACTTGTGTCATCTCTTTATTTTAGGTTCACATTTCAACCTTAACAGATCATCCGCTTCGATTACAATAAATTAACTTTTTCTATTAGGTATCGTGCATTTCGCCAAGTGGGTTCCTGGTTTTTCAAAATTCACCTTTGTAAATATTATCTGTTGCGCAGGTACTGTTCCTTGGACTCAAAACCTGAAGGTTAAAATTAAGTTTCCGGTCGTTCGGAAAATGCTTGGTGTCGCAATTTGTTTTATCCGGAGCTAAGCCCACTTACTTTAGTGGAGCGGGTATGCCATCCTTACTACCGACGATATTATGGATTCTACAGAGCTTTAGTAATGTTTTTAAGGAAACTGAAACGCAAATCTGGGAAGAGGTTACCTGGTAAAAATTTCCTTTCGCTCGCGCGAGGCTGACCACCATAAAGATTGGAATCATGGAGATGGAGGAGAATACCAGGAGCCAGGAGACGCCTCTAACCCAGCCATTTGCAATAACTGTCTTTCCCATGACTGTGACCTCCACTTCAGTGTGGAAAAAGATATTTAGCACGAATATTCCCTGGAATTAAAACACAAAACTGCGTGTGAATTACATACATATATATATGAATTATCGCAAATTGGAATAAGAGGAAATCTGCTGGCATGGCTCATAGATTTTCCTACAGGGTGATCGCAAACTGTGTGCATCGGTGACTCGAAGTCAACCCCATATCTGTTCTGAATGGCGCCCGCAAAGGCGCTGTTTTAGGGCCACTGCTCTTCCTAATCTATATCAACGACTGTGTCGACGACCTTAGTTGCAGCGACGCCATATTTGCAGACGACGTCAAACTCTGGAGAACCATCAGGTCTGACGCCAGTAGGAAAACACTTCAAGTGACTTAGTAGCTAGTCTGCTCGTTAGCTCTTGAATTTAAACGTTAGAAAATGTGTGTTTTTAAGACTCCGGACTGGAAGGATAAAAAAGGGGGATGATTCTTTCCAATACATTTTCGATGGGCTACCCTTTCAAATGTTTACGAACAGAAAAACCTCGATGTTCTAATCAACTCCTCGCTTAAACCATCTTCACAGTGTTTTAAGGCAACTAAACGCTTGACACAGGTGCTGATTGCGATCAGACAGGGATAAATCCATATCGACAAGGAACAGTTCAGAAAAACGTATGAAGCGTTTGTTCGGTCCCACTTGGCGTATGCTATCCAGGCCTGGCGTCCGTGGTTTAAGAAGGATTATCTGCCCCTAAAACGAGTGCAGACGAGGGCTACAAAGATGGTCAAGAATCTTGGCTACCTGCCTTATGAAGAAAAATTAACTGAACTTGATTTATTTCCCCTCAATTACGAGCACTCCAAGGTGAACGCATCCAAACCTACCGAATTGTCAGAGGTCATGAGTGCGCCCTAGCATTTGATGTTTACTTTGAATTGTCTCGGACGGATCATGTGCGGGGTCATCCCTTTAAACTGTAGAGGAAGCCGGCCCATATGGACGTTCGACGAAATGCCTTCTCGCAGAGGGCCATTGGAGCGTGGATCGGACTCCCTGACGTGGTGGTCCTCTCAGATACTGTTGACACTTTTAAACGCAAACTTAATTCTCATTTTCTGAGAAACTGTGACAGAAGAAGAAGACTCGATCGCTGGGACAATATGTTTATTCACCTAACTTGCCAGTTTGAAACATTACGCGTTTCGCCGCCTCCGTGTTCAGCGCCGGCTTGTATCTCACACTCCTCGGCAACACGTTATTGTCAAGACATCTGTGCAGAAACCGGATCTGCGAATAGGTTGAGGCCTCATGAAAGGTAAATGTTTCCCATCGTCGGGCCGATCTAAGCGCGTCGCGCCCAAATAATTTGCCAATAAAAGCAAACATCCGTGTCCCAGGAAGCAATTGAGAAGAAGAAGAAGAAGACTCGATCGCTGGGACAATATGTTTATTTATGTCTAGGCGAATAAACATATTGCCCCAGCGATCGAGTCTTCTTCTTCTCAATTGCTTCCTGGGACACGGATGTTCGCTTGTATTGGCAAACTGTGACAGATATAATGAAAAAAGGGGTTGTCGCAGCAGTTTGCAACTGACTCACACCTACCACTGATGTTAAGCCTACATTTGTAGTATGTACTATTGTTAAGGTTGAACTCTTTTGTATTTTTAGATATTAATAGGGAACTTGAGGGCGAAAGC
>JAYGXS010000298.1:1262-33499 GCA_036362985.1 Ligula intestinalis
GATGAAGTCGAGGAGAGGGGGACGGATGGCAATGGCTTCCAATTTTAACAGAAGCCGTCTGTGCGGAACCTTGTCGAAGGCTTTGCTCAGGTCAAAGTAGATTACAACCACGGATTGCTGCTCGTTACGGAGGGAAGTGACGTGGTTAAGAAAAGCTAAGTGACATGTCTCGCATGATCTTCCGGGTAGAAACCCATGCTGCGAGTCACTTAAAAGCTTATTTTTAGGCAAAAATCGAGAATTTGATTAAAAAATTATCTTCTCCAGAAGTTTAGCTAGGGCCGGGGTTTATGAACACCGCGGTAGTTATTTATGTCTGAACGAGATCCTGATTTAAAGACTGGACGAATAATGGATGTCTTTCAAGTGTCAGGAAAGAAACCATTTGAGAGATAGACTGAAAATATATGGCTTAGTAATTTTGGAAAGGTCGACACTATTTTGATAACTGAATTGGAGATACCATCAGTTCCCGAAGAGTGCGAGTTTTTTAGACGAATTATATGCTTACGAATCAATTATAGGGAGAAATCAATGTTCCCGAGAGTATTGTCTGAGTATGGTTGAAACGACGGGACCGGTTCGGATTCTGTCGTAAAATGCTTCGCAAAGAAAGCGTAGCATAATTCAGCCGTTTATTTTCATCAAGCAATGGCAGTATTTCAATTTCTCGTTTTGCGGAGGACCTACGACGAAACAGTTGTGCAACCGATTTTGCAGAGTTTGACTCGCTCAGGGCGCAAGATTCCCTGTGCTGGTCAAGTGCAAGACAAATATTTGACGCTAATTCGAAGATCTCTGCGATTCTTAGATGCACAGACAGCGAACTAGTAGAGCTATGTTTCAGCTGCCTCCTCAATTTCTTTAGTCTGGGCAAAAGAAAATGAGGGACGGTAATTCTGGTGTGTAGGGTTTCGAAATTTTAGTGGGCACAAATTCCGGCATTTTATTAGAAACGACCGACATGAGTTCAGCAAGATATGCAGCGTCGTTTATGGAAGATAGGCCCTGCCAATCTAACGAGTCAAGAAAATTGTTGATTGAGCTAATATCTGCGAGGTCATACGCATGAAAGGTACGACTAGCACTAGCCTTATTCATAGAAGGAAGTGGAAGGCAACAGTGAATTAATGTGTGATCACTTTGGAAGATGTCTTGCTTAAAATCAACGAAGAGAGGGGCAATACCATTTGTGAAAATCAGATCTAGGATATGATTTTGTCTTGTTGGAGAACTAACCAGTTGAGACCAGTTAGAAAAATTAATGGTATCTAGGAAAGGCTGAAATCTAGGTGGACAATAGTTTGAAAGCCAGTCGATTTCAGGAAAATTAAAATCTCCAGCAATAATTTCAACTTCAAAAGTGGATTCTGAAAAAAACTTGAATATTTCACACAAATTTGCATCTTCTTCAGATGAAGAGTTAGGAGGATTATTTACACATCCGATAATCACCTTTTGCCGGGCCGACAGGATAATAAAGGCGAAACAGTAATATTCAGAGAAGGACGTGCTATTCAGATAAAACGGAAAGTGCCTAAATGACGTTTTAATATAGAGAAGACAACCGCCACCACGCTTATTAATGCGATCGTGACGATAGAAATCATACTCGTCTATGATAAAAGAGGAGTCAGAAATGATTGGATGGGTCCAAGATTCTGTTATGCATATAACATCGGGCATCATCTCGAAAGCGACAGATCGAAGTTGAGCCATTTTATTTATAACGGAACTGGCATTAAGCACTATGACATCTAGTGTGTTTCCAGTGACAGGACTATGGCTATCGTTATTCTTAAAAAGGAATTTGAGCGTGGGTAGGCAAACTGTAGGGCGTAAATATTTGTGGAATAAGTACTGACGGGTATGGACCTGTTAGCATACGGCTAGCCAACAATGAATGGCTGATAAGGTCTGAGATATCTAGGGGCCTTGCTTTCTGGTAGGGAAAAATGGGGAGAGGTAAACCAAAATAAGCTTCTGGGGCGTTTGAGAGGCATGGGGGAGGCGAGAAGGCATGTAGAAGTAAGCAAGTTTGGGTGGTAAAGGATGGGTAAAGGAATTGATAGGGGGGAACGATGACATAAATTTAGTGTTGGGGCCGCTCGCGTAAGGACTAGTGGTCTTAATCAGTGAATGTCCTGTACGGCAACTCCGATTAGATATAAAACTATACCAGTTTGGGTTACTGCCGGGCAAATTAAATTTTTCTTGGTTCGGGCCCGGCGTGTTCAATAACGCATTATACGGGGGAATAATATGACTCCCACGGTCAAAAGAGGAGCTAGGTTGTGGTGTTGAAACGCTCTGCCTAAACGCTTTCTACAGTGTTGGCGACATTCTTGATGAACTTGTTGCCGAGATAGAGTCGGCGGACTTAATCGATCGTTGGACAGAGAATGTATTTAGACTAGTATTTATCGTAGTAGATGACGGAGCGCGGGCCTTGACGGTCCAGACATCAAGAGCGATGGGCAAACTGGTGCAATGATGTTTATGGACCTATGACTAGACATTCGGGAGGTAGGGATAGCGGGTGTACTGCCTGTTATGGGATTATGAATAGACTTCTGGGAGTCAGGGATAACGGGTGCACTGACTTCAGTGGGTGTATGGCCAGGTATGCGGGGGGGGGGGGATAAGCGAGTGCATTTACCCTATCGGGACTACGAACAGATTTAGGAATAGTAGGCTGAGAAGTCATTGGTCTATTGGACTGGAGAGCCGTATTTCTTCGCTCCATTGTTGTAAGATCTCGACAGAGGAAACTTTTACTCATTTCTAAATATCGGGAAATGCGACCTCGTTGAGCAAAGATTGAGTCTACCTCGATCGGTGAAAACAATTCAACTAGGATGGGTGGGTTTTTTCTACGCGATTGGAGGCGTTTGGCTTCTGCAATTTTTTAGTTGAAACCACCCGAACATAGAAAATCTTTTGCAATATCCATAGGGCTTCTCAATATGGAGGCATTTTAAGTATAAAGTTAAAGTTTTGCTTTTGTCTATCAAAAGCTTCTGTGGTTATAAGATGGATGAGGGAGTCTAACTTTACAATCTTGCGAGGGCACATCTGATAACCTACCATCAAACAGATTGCCTAGTATTGACAAAACAGAACCAAACTTCATCATGAAGTCATTACAGTTCTGTGATGCAGATAAATCAATTTGCTTAGCCTTGACAATGTGCTGAATGTTGATATCAAGGCATCGACTAGTAGGCGTGGTCAGGCACCTCTTGGGTCTGGGAGCAGATATCTTACGATGAGCTATAATTTTCGTTCTCATAATTTTGAAAATATCTGCTTTAAATGTAAGATGATTGATAAAAAAAATCAGCCTATATGATTTTACTGCAGCTGGTTGTTAAAATCTCTGAAAATTGCTGAACAAACTGTATTAGTTATTGCGTTCAGAAAAAAAAAGCAGTTGACATGATTTTCAGTTTATGACTTACAACAAATTATAAGAGGGAACTCAACAAATACTGTAGCTATTTTTTAATAAGAACTTTAAATTTATTTGAAAATTTGTATTCAATATTGGGAAACGACTCAGCCTTTGAAGGTCTCGAGAATATTCTGATCTTGACGATTTCTTTTACTAGGCCGCGAATTTGCTGGTTTAAAGAGGTTGCGTCTCGGTAGAATTGGTTGGAAAACAAAATCTTCTGAAATTCCGACTTCAAAAGATCGTCCACGCAAGAAAAATAATTCCAGCGGTGCAGAAAAAAATTGTTTAGGAACGGTTGCAGCCACAATATCCTAGATCGTAATTGATGGGGGATATCGATGTAGAATGTTCCTAGGAGGAGCGAGGGGAAATATCGACTGTGATCTTGTAGGGTTAGAATCTCCCATTTTTCCAGAACGTTTTTAACGTTTTCTTTTGCTTTTCTTATGTTCCCAAAAATTTAAATAAACGGTTAACCATACCTTTCAGTACAACTGGAAGTGGCTTTTTGTTTGGCCGGTTACTGTTTTAACAGTAATCCGCTGTTTAACCGGCGCTAACGGCGACCTTTCCTTTTTTAGACTTGGAATATCGGACGAGAACAACTCACGACGCCATTCGAGGCGGGAGAAGATGACGCCACGTAAATATAAAGATTTCCTGCGTGGACATGTGCGCATATCATCGTCATCATCGATGGTAATAACTTAATTGACGAAAATGTTATGGATAATGGTTCAGGACTCAGACAGCTCCTCATCTGGCAGTCAAGTTACGCTGCCTACAAGCATGTCACCGACGGTCTTTCCGCCACATGGTAAGCACTTGCGTAACAACGACTCCTCTTTATGACATAACTTATCAAAGTTCACAACGTCGTCGTTCGGGTCGGAGATCTTCTGACTCAAAGGTCTATCGTCGACTCAGACATAAACAATTTGCTAGTCAATGCACTGCACTATCAGACAAAGACCCTGCAGCAGTTGCTTGCCAATCAAAAAGTCATCATTGAGTTACTGCAGAAAGCACCAGCCGTGACTACGACAAACACATCGCCTCCTTCCCTATTTTTCTCGCGGGCAACAAACCTGCGGGAGTTTGATGGGCTCGTGTCACGGCTATCTGATGGTAGCTTCAAGAACCAGTTAGTACGTCATAATGCTGTCCTTAAATGCCTTCACAGATTAGCCACTTGCTGCGTGTAGGCGGTAATACTCTCGAAGATTTGGCGGACAGGGTCTTCAAGGCCCTGTTTGCTGATGGTATTACAGCCGAACTTACATACACCGGCGCTTATTTCGACAGCCCCAAGAGGGCTTTTGAAAAATCAGAACTGCACACCCTAGTAACAGGTAAGTATTACTGTATTCTGATTCAAGGCTTCCTAACGCAGAAGTGGTATCCGCCTGGTGCCTGTCTAACAATTGTGACAGGGGTGGAATAAAGAAAGCCTTCCTTAAGGCATTTAAAAAGGCCTATAAAAGGCATAATAGGGATAAATACTTGCTCCAAAAACGCTCCAGATTTTTTTGTGAGTTATTCAAACACTTGCACGTACAGTAATCATTCCAGCAATCATATATTTCGCCTTATTGGTCAATGTTATTTTTTTAGATGATCAGGTCCCGAACGACGACGATGGGCCCGATTCGTCCGCAGGCGCTGCGTCATGTCCCCCCCCCCTATTTTGCAAAGTACCCTTATTAATGAATAACTATGACTACTGAGCCGAAGAACCTATTTTTTGTGCAATTTCTTTTTCTATACGTTTTTTTACAAATAATACATCGTCCCTATAACAAATGTCTTCAAAAAAGTTATCTATTACCGGGTTTCGAAACAAAGGGCGAAAATGTGATAAAGAAGGTACTCCCTGTCCGGCGGAAAATAGAGGGTCTACATTGTAGACCCAATGTAGACGTCCCGTAGAATTCTACAATTTGTTCCACGTAGAATTCCCGTAGAATTCTATTTTGTGGATTTGTAGGATTCCCGTAGAATCCTACTTGCTATTAGGGGTGGTTTTATTTGTGGCGTAAGTTCTAATATTCAGCCTTTTTTGTAGTATGTGGAGACCTACACCAAGAAATACCGTATGTAGAAGAGCACAACGCGATTATAATGCGTGGCTGCGGAAAGTTGAGGAGGCTGACATGGAAGGTTCGTCGACTACGTCTTCTTCTGATGAATATTGGTCGTCAACCGAATCATGCAACACATCAACGTATGGACAATCGGACAGTAGCAGAGACTCCCTACGTACTTCCATTTTCAAATAGCGTGTAGGAGAAAAAAATTGCTTAGCAAGATAGGACAGAGGAGTAGGAATTCTTATTATGATAAGTTGCCAACGAAAGGGCAGCAGTTTAAACTGAGTACATCCATATGGCTTCATTTCATTGAGTGGTTATTTATGGAGACATGTACGTTCCCGAGGACACAAGGCAGAGAAAAATAGTTTGAAGAGGATCTCTTAAATTACCAATGGTCCTTTCTCGGGGTCATGGGAAAAGCTGCTAGGAAAATATGAGGTCTCTGGGCCTGTTACTTTTTTGGTTCAGGTTTGCGAAACTTCCGTGTGATATTTGTGCTTTCCTTTCAAGGAGGTGGGAGCCCTGAAGAATGGACCTCTATTTTTGTTTCATTCTAGCAGTTTACCCTCGTCTTTTTTGCCTGCTCGGTGTTCGTCAATATTTCTTTCTGAAGTCCACGTTCCTATTCCTCAAATATTTTGTAGATAAAGAACGAGAGAGGTTGGCTCTGGGAAATTTAACCTCATGACAAATTTGCGCATTCCTCACTGTAGAAAAATTGGGCGTATTTGAGTCTATCACTGGTTTTCATGAGGTATACTGTATGCCGAGTGCTGCAAGCAACATTCCGCATTTTGAAAAAGACTGGTTATCACTCTCAAAACAACATTGAGTACTGTTGCAATACTCTTTGTCATGCAGTCCAATTTCAATTATTTTCAGTCACACTAGGATACCGACTCTGTGATAGGCTTCTTTCTGGTCCCTGCGAAGAAGTCGATTCTTGAAAAAAAGGCTATTTGAATAGCATGAATTTTTAGCGTTGATTTTGACCCCCTTTATAAATTCAAATATATTTTATGGAAAGCATGTACGAAAAAATCCTTTCTTATACTTATCTGATAGCCAATTACGTCTTCTATTAATTTTATTCTAAAAGGAAGGGTTTCTTTTGGTTTAAAAATTCATAATATGAGTTTTTTACGTTTGTGCGGTGTTCATTCATAATGCATCGTATCCGTCAATGTATTAATGCTGCCCTGATATATACACTCTGATCCATGTCTGTTGCGAAATTCTATGAGAACTATGCAACCGCTTCCTCAAACCGTAAGCAAGAACGTAGTTTTCCTTGAACAGGATGAACACGGCATTCAGTTTGTAAAAATTGAATTCCGTTCTAGTCGTCAATAGGATTCAAAATCATTCGGAAATTTAGAACTTTTATTCAAACCGAAGGAAAGGAGGCGTAGTTTACTATCAAATCAGTACAAGAGAAGATTTTGTCGTGCATGGCTTCCATAAAATATATTTGAATTTATAAAGGCAGTCAAAATCAACGATAAAAATGCATACTATTTAAGTAGCCATTTTTTTACAGAATCAACTTCGTCACAGAGGTCAAAAAGAATTTTATCACAGAGTCGGCATCCTATCGTGACAGAAAATAATTGAAATTGGACTGCATGATAAACAGTATTGCAACACTACGCAACGTTGGTTTGTGAGTGATTACCGGTCTTTTTCAAATTACGAAATGTTGCCTGCAGCACTCGGTAGACTGTACCTGTCCCAATCAGGACTTAGAGTCAGGCTCAGTGGCTCGCTGGTGGTACAGGACGCGTGTGACAGGCGTAGTTTTATAGGCATAGGCGATGATATGAGTGAGAACGTTTAAAATTGTAAGCGTCTTCGTCCGCTGCGGTCCTACTCGTGAGGCATGCGTTAGACTGTGCCCTTAGACTACGCCAGCACCTGATCCCCAGCTCGCTTGTCCCTTCCAGGACTGAGAATCAGACTCAGTCGTTCGCTGGTGTAAATCTCTAACCAAACTTTGTAAACGCCACAGTTGCCCTTTTAAATATATATAGCAGCACCGTAAACTTAGCATAGGTTATGTTCCTAGGCCATCACGAATTTGGAAAATGCACGAATTTCTGGCAGACAATAAGGATGGCTTGTCTGGCCACCAACATTTGACAGGCGAATAGTGCTATAGTTTTAATGAAAACTTACTATTATCATGTATGAATCTTAATCTAAAACTAAACCGTACTGTTAAATCTAAACCCTACAGTTTAAAATAACGAAAGGCTTAACCCCTGACATAATTGTCAGCTCAAACCTGATCGTAGTTCTGACCCTGAACATTATCCTAATCTTAATCATAAGGCTCTCCTTCTTCTTAGACTACTTTTCCAGAAAATGGCGCAAAGCTACATGCATTGGGGGCAGTACCTGTTTACATCTCCTGATAAGCCGGCCGTACAAGCCATCTCAATTTATTACTTTTATTATTCTTAAGAAATTGTTGCACAAAATTATATTTGAAACATACCACTCACAACAGCACCAATAGACCTGGGGCGGTTTATTTTAAGACTCAGGTCCTAAGCAAGAATACGCAGATCAAGGAACGTAAATTTGGGGGATTTTAGTCTTGGTAGAGCCTGTCAAAGTTTCTTCCTAACGTGATCTTCCGCTAATATGAGGTGCTTCTTGTACAATTCTTCTAACGTAAATGAATTCTTGGAGCAAGATAACCCGTCCTCTGGTAAATTAAAGTTTTCTAATATGTTGTGTTTTCTTCGTTTCAGATCTGCGGAACTTCCCGTACTATGTATGTGGTTACTCTTTCACAGAGAAGCGAAGCCTGGAGAGGCACGTCCACAGTGTGCATGAAAGTACGCCTATTTTTCTTTCGTTCTTTTAGCCCTCCCCTCATCTTTTTGACCCCTCTAGGCCTGTCAATATTATATCATGCCACACCCAGGCGTAAGCTTTAACGCTGCGTCAGCCACTGCTTGGTATAGTTTGCAAGAACAAGGACGTGTGTGGAACGCGAAGATGATCTATGTGTCATTTGTAGGCACCTCACCCGAGCGAGCCTCCGTATTTTTTTGCATAATCTTCTGATCTACCAGGTTGTCGGGGATGTAAGAGAAAATGTGAGAGATATGCTAATAATTAATCGGTGTTACGTTAACTCAGCGCTTAAGCCTTCTTCGTCCGTCACGGTCGCACTGACGAGCCATGCGTTAGACAGAGGCCTCGGGCTATGCCAGTAACTGCTCCTCCATTTGCCCTCCAGTCGGCCTGAATCGCGCCGTTAAGTTGTGAAGCAGCCGTAACTTTTACTTTCTGAATTGCGCTTCCGGTTGTAATCCCCTCTGTTGGGGATAAAAGGCAACCCAGATAGATGTTTGACCACTGTACTTGTTGATGAATTTTTCTTTTATTTCGGTTTCAGAACTGCATCTGTTTTCTTGTAAAATTTGTGGTCAAACCTTTACCCAACGTGCATCCCTGAAGAATCACCTCCTGCGAATACAACATCCAGGTGTCCTTCGTTTTGCTTCTTGTTCTCTTCAATTGTTGGCTTCCATCGTCTGCCTTTTGTTTAGTCTACTCGAGTAAGACACGTTGACAGTTTCTTTGCTCTGATAACTTCGTAAAATGTTGGTTATTAAGGACTCGAAGTGTGTACAACAACAAACTTCTGTTGTTCATATAATTCCAGTCTCCTTGTGCCGTTTCGGTTTTAACTCCCGTGGTGATGCTTTTCCTTCACTACGGGGTGCGTTTTCCGTCTTATGTTTACCACGGTGAAGCTTATTTGTTGGCAAAAATGATTTTCCGGAGGTCTTGCCCGGCGTAGGAGTTCGAAGTCGCAAAAGGTTATTACAACCAACTGATTTTGAATTGCTGCCCCGTGTTTGTGATTACTTATCACTATTTATCCGCATGTTTGCATTTTAAACTTTGTGATTCCTATGCTTAGCTCAAGATTGCACCACAGAGTTCGACTTCTACGGAGGACTATGCAATGCCCTGTCTGCAAAAACATTTCTTCAATCAAATACACTGGTGAAAAGCTAAATCTTGACCTTTATCGATTTTTTGCTGTCATACCACCTGCTGCTGGTCCAGTAGACGTTAGTGATGCTGTTAAATATGAACCTCTGTGACCTCACGCAAGGTTAAGGAACACCTCCCAATTTACACGCGCCCACTGTTGGTTCAGTAGGGGCTAGTGATGGCACTAAAACACTGTACCCCAGTGACCACACCCAAGGTTAGCGAACATCCCCAACTTGATCGAAGGTCATCACAGGCTCAAGCGCTTGAAGGCGTGAATACTTGTTATAATTTAATGCCTTTTAATTACTTAGTGTACCTGCGCTGTTCTGTACGCAATTTTACTGGGGATGGAAGTAAAAACAGGCCAGTGTCCTATCTTCTTTCAATAATTAGTGGATAATAGTTATGCACTCGTCATTTGATAGACGGAATGAATAAACACTAGGCAACTTGTAGGCGCGCCGTCTTGTGTGTGTGCGTATAATTACTTTGTGAGATCGACGTTTATCTCATGATTGCCCCACAGTGTTCGAAAATGCCAAAATTACCTTTTACCGATTGTTTGCGGTCTTACAATCAGTTCTTGTAGCCCTAATTTCTGCCTGGGAGTGAATTTGATAAGCGCCGCTTCCATGACTTAACTTAAGGTTTATCTCCTTTTTTCCGGAGACCTTTCATTGCTCCATTTGCGCATTTCACTAATAGTTTAAACAACCTAGAGAAAGCTGGAGAACTCATTGAGCAGAGCTCAGTCGGGTCATGCAGCGGTGTCGTTTTGGCAGTCTCCTTCCTTGATATTGTATCTTAGACAAGTAGGAAACGATGGAGTTGAGGAGAGGGGGACGGATGCCAAGGGCTTTCAGTTTTACCGGTAGCCGTCTGTGCGGTACCTTGTCGAAGACTTTGCTCGGGTCATAATAGATAACAACCACGAATTGCCGCTCGTGACGGAAAGAAGTGACGTGGTTAAGAAAAGCTAAGTGATACGTCTTGCATGATCGCCCCGGAAGAAACCCATGCTGCGAGTCGCTAAAATGCTTGTTTTCTACGCAAAAATCGAGAATTTGACTAAAAATTAGCTTTTCCAGAAGTTGGGCTCGGTCCGGGGTTTATGAACATCTTGGTAGTTGTTTACTTTCGAACGAGATCCTGACATAAAACTGGAAGAATAATGGATGTCTTCCAAGTGTCAGGAAAGAAACCGTTTGAAAGAGAGACTGAAAAATCATGGCTAAGTAATTTGGGAAATGTCGACACTCCTTTGCTAACAAAGTTGGGAACACCGTCAGTTCCGGAAGAGTTTCATTGTTTTAGACGATGTATATGCAAAGGAATTAATTGTATAGAGGAATCAATGTCTGAGTATGGTTGAAACGACGGGACCGGTTCGGATTCTGTCATAAGATGATTTCCATAAAATGCATTAAACATTTCAGCCTTGTCAGACTCACTGAGTACAAATGTTTTATTTTCATTTAGCAATGGGGGCATTTCATTACCTTGTTTAGCTTAGGACCTACGACGAAACAATTGTGCAACCGATTTCGCAGAGTCTAACTCGATCAGGGCGCAAGATTCCCTGTGCTGGTCACGTGCAAGCCGAATCTTGGACGCTTATTCAAAGATATCTGCTATCCTTAGATGCACAGACAGCGAACTACTAGATCGATCTTTCAGCTGCTTCCTCAATGTTTTAGTCTTGGCAAATGAAAATGAGGGACGGTCGATTCTAGTGCGTAGGGTTTCGCAATTTTAGTGGGCACAAATTCCAGCATTTTATTTAAAACGACTGAAATGAGTTCAGAAAGATATGCAGCATCGTTAATCGAGTAAAGACTCTGCAAATCCAATGAGTCAATAAATTGTTCGATTAAGCTAGTATCTGCGAGGTCATAAACATGATAGGTACGACCAGCACTAGCCCTTTCCGTAGAAGGAAGCGAAAGGCAACAGTGAATTAATGCATGATCACTTTGGAAGATGTCCTGGTTAAAATCAGTAGGCACAAATTCCAGCATTTTATTAGAAGCGACTGAACTAAGTTCAGAAAGATATGCAGCGTCGTTAATGGAAGAGAGGCTCTGCCAATCTAAAGAGTCAAGAAATTTGTTGATTGAGCTAATATCTGCGAGTTCATAAGCATGATATTTGCGACCAGCAGTAGCCTTTTTTCGTAGAAGGAAGTGGAAGGCAACATTGAATTAATGTATGATCAAATAGGAAGTTGTCCTGTGTAAAAGCAACGAAGAGGGGAGCAATACCGTTGGTAAATATCAGATCTACGATATGATTCTTTCTTTTTGGGGTGCGAACCAGTTGAGAGCAGTTACAAAAATTACTGGTATCTATGAAAGGCTGACATCTAGGTGGACAATAGTTTTAAATCCAGTTGATTTCAGGAAAATTAAAATCTCCAGCAATAATTTTAACTTCAAAAGTGGATTCTGAAATAAACTAGAATATTTCACACAGATTTGTATCTTCTTCAGATGAAGATTTAGGAGGATTGTATACACATCGGCTACTGGCTTTTGCCGGGACGACAGGATAATAGAAGCCAAATAGTTATTTCCAGAGATGGACATGCTATTTAGATACAACGGAAAGTGCCTAAATGACGTTCATAGTCAATATTTCCCACGCTCCTCCTTGGATATTTCTACATCGATATCCCCCAGAAATTGTGGCTGCAACCGAACGTATATAATTTGGAATTTATATTTTTCAGCGCCAGTAAGGCACTATCTATACAAAGTTAATTTCGAAATAAATAAAAATTCAAAAATAATTTGACAATATGTGCAAGTAGACGTAGAAAGTCGTAATAATGTCAGCAGAAATTGTCCTTTTAGGGCAACATTAGCAATGTTTTGCAGGTAATTTTGAACTAAAAACGAAAAATTATGGCAGTTAAAAAAAACTCTTACAGTGAAAATGGAGACAGTGTTCAACGGACCTCCATGTTCAAAAAGTGTGCAAGGGAAAAAAACTGCTTAGGATGATAGTAATAGAGCAGAAATAGGTGTATGTGGTCTGATGAAGGCGAGTATTCAACGAAACTGCCGCATTTTAGACTGAGTACTTCCACGTGGCTTCGTTTGATTCAGCGGTGGTTAATGGAAACATCTAGGTTCTCGGGGGACACGAGGCAGAGAGAATAGTTTCAAGCGGATCTCCTAAATTCCCGATGGTCCTTTCTCGGGGTCATGGAGAAAGCTGCTCGGAAAAGATGACGAGAATAGAAGGTTAGTAGAGTCAGTGTTAAGATAAATGTTAAGTCTCTGTTTGAAAGCAGACAGTCTAGTTAACGACCTAATTTCGATTGGCAAGTTATTCCAAAGAAAGCTATATCTGGAAGCAAAAAACAAAGAGCGTTTACATGAGGAAGATGCAGGAGGGGGTATAACAAGTGCCGAGTTTCTTAGGTTGTAGGGACGGCTGACGGGGGTAATGACAGAAGTCCTGGGTAAATTTGTGCAATTATTAAGCCGAAAAAGGAGACAAAAGCCTGCTTCCAATCTCCTGACCCAAAGGATCCTTAGTTTTGTTAATTGACACCTATTTGAGTAGCAAGTATTAGAAGCTGTCGGATACAGCAGTTTTCGTGTGAAATTTTTTGAATTTGTTCAATTTTTGAACGGCTACCTTCATTCATGAGACCGAAAAAGGGGCAACAGTATTCTAAGATGGGGAGAACGAACATATGATAAAGTCTTAATTTCATTTCAGGAAGATAGAAATTATAAGAGATAAAGCCACAAATCTGTGCGGCTTTGGCTGTAATTCTATCGGCGTGAGGAGAAAGGTCTAATTTATTGGTGTAGATTAATCCTAGGTCCTTGAAACTGGAACATTCAGTCATTGGGTAACCTTGAAAAATAACAGGTTGTGGCAGCCTTTCAGGCCCAAAGCACATATATCGGCACTTAGAAGGCAAGAACTCCATCTGCCATGTTGAGCTCCACGTCGAAAGAGCGTGCAGATCAGAATGAATTTGTTGTAAGCATCTCGCGGCCGTAGATTTAGAGAAGGAGTAAACACACTTGAGATCATCTGCATAAATATAAGATTGGGAGTGTTTAACACTCAATGAGATATCATTTATGTAAAGCAAAAAGAGCAGAGGACCTAGCACGGTACCTTGAAGGACACCACTCAAAATAGCGGTAGGAGTAGCGTATGAGGATCCTAGTAAAACCTTTTGTTGTCGATTTGAAAGATAAGATCTGATGAAGTCAGTAAGTGGACTACGAAATCCTATAGCCTCTAGTTTGGCTAGGAGCCTCCTGTGAGGAACTTTATCAAATGCTTTACTAAGGTCAAAATAGATAACTACCACAGATAGATGATCATTACGAAGAGAAGTAAGTAGATTTAGAAAAGACATGTGACAAGTTTCACAAGATCGGTCCGGTAAAAAGCCATGCTGTGAGGAGCTGAGAATGTTATTATTTATGCAGAAATCTGTAATTTTTTTGGCAATTAATTTTTCAAAGAGTTCAGCCAGAGAGGGCGTTTTATGAACACCGCGATCATTGTGAATATCTGATCGGGAACCAGATTTAAATACGGGAATTATAATAGAAGTTTGCCAGTAGTCCGTGAAAAAGCCATTCTCAAGAAACACTGAAAATAACTTACTCAGTAAGGGTGGGAAATCTCTTAATTGTTTGATGAGTGAGTTTGGAATGTTATCAGTTCCTACCGAATGTGAATTTTTAAGACGACTTATTTCTTTTTGAATACAAGCGAGTGAGAAATTAAGGGTACTGAGATTTGAGTCACACAGCAGGGGGATTACAGGAGTGGGGCTAGTTTCGATGGTAAAGAACTCGGCGAAAAATGAATTTAGCAATGCTGCTTTCTCCAAATCCTCTGTAATAAAATGATTGTTGCCATTGAGTAAGGGTGGAATGACTTTCTGAAGCTTAGCCGACCGAAGGCGGAAGACTTGAGCAACTGATCTGGAAGAATTCGCATCACTTAATGCTGTGGCCTCTCTACGCCTATCTCGTGCAAGCCTTATTTTAAGTTCTAATTCAAATATTTGCGCTATTCTTAAGTGAACTGATAAAGAGCTATTAGACGTATCCTTAAGTTGTTTTTGTAATTTCTTATGTCTATTTTGGAGAAAATGTAGCACAGTTGAAGAAGCTGAATTTGATTTAAAAATCTTAAGTGGGGTAAGAGCCTGAATATTTTCGGTATGGTTTTGCAATAGGTCCTGGAAGAAGTAGGGATCGTTAGTTGAAAATATGCTATGCCAATCTAGGGTACTTACGAAATCATTTACTAATTCATGGTTCACGTTACCAAAGTCGAGGTTATTGCATTTTACATCGGGCAGTTTAGAAAGAGAGACTGGAAAACAACCGTGAATTAAGGCATGATCACTTGTGAAAATATCATGATGAAAATTCATAAAAAGAGGGTGGACATCATTTGTAAAAATTAAATCTAATATGTTGTCATTTCTGGTCACTGAACTGACCAGTTGTGACATGTTTGAAAAGTTAATAGTGTCAACCAATTTCTGAAATCTTGGTGGACAGGTCTTTGCATGCCAGTCAATGTCTGGCAGATTAAAATCACCTATAATTATTCTGACATCGAATTGAGTCTCTGCAACTTTTTCAAACATTTCACACAGCTGCATTACATTACTTGTGTTACAGGGAGGATTGTAGACACACCCAATTATCGCTTTTTTATTGTGTGGCAGGATGACTGAAATAAGACAAAAATTTCCAGAAAATGACGAAATGCTCAGGTGATACGGGAAATGTACAAAGGATGATTTAATATAAAGAAGGCAACCACCGCCACGCTTTTCAATGCGCTCTTGTCTGTACAAACTATAATTATCTATGGCGAGTGTCGAGTCAGAAATAAGAGAGTGTGTCCAAGATTCAGTGACACAGAGCACATCTGCATCAAGCTCAAATGCTACTGTTTTAAGTTCTGTCATCTTATTAACAACTGATCTCGCATTGAGTGAGACTATACTGAGCGTATCCTTCAGATTCAGGTTACGCTCGTCAGTATTTATAAAAAAGGAAAACTTGGTGGCGGAAAGGGAAACGACATGTGAGAAACAAAAGGCGGAAAGCAAATTGGCCCTGGTCTACAGTTTGTCAAGTAATTATTATCAAATGAACTGTGCATATTGTAGAAAGGCATATTAGAGGGGGCTCCATAGAAAGGGCGGCTGAAGTTTGGCATGGGAAAACCAGGAGGGGGCATAAGTATAGGATTTTGAGGCATTATATCAAAATTTGACGGAATATTGGCCTTCGAAAATTGCATGACTGGTTTTGAAAAACGGTTAATTTTATAAGAGGGCTGAATTATTTGGGGATGTTGATGAGATTTGGGGATAGGAAAAGCGCTAGCTTGAGCAGTTGGGTCTTTGTTAGATACTGAGTCATTATCGGTAATCATATTGCCAAATTTGAAAACTGACGTAGATTTACTAGGGGCGTTCATAGGTTTATCGGAATTTAAACCTTTCACAGACGTGGTTGGCTTAGAAGGAGAACGACTTGACGAGGCTACAATCTCACTCGAATCACGAGTAAGGTGAATGGGAGAAGTATCAGGGGAAACTGACATTGACCCAGAGGGATGTGGACTTACCTGAGCGGGACGGCCGGCCTCAGAGACAACTTTTGGTTTTGTGGAACCGGAGCCAGTGTTCTCATTTGCTACTTTAGATAAAACCCGACGCTCCATTGGCGTTTTATCCCTGCATATGTAAAGTTTATTTTCCTTTAAATAGTTGGCTGACCGCTCATGTTGAGAGAATATAAGGTCTACTTCTATCGCCGAAAAAAGTTTTACGAGAATCGGCGGGTTTTTACTTCGGGATGAGAGTCTTTTAGCTTCTGCAACTTTAAAATTAAAGCCACAAGAGTAAAGAAATTGAACAGCAACATCTATCGGTTGTTTATCTTTTGAAGCATTTTTCAAAAGAAAATTAAAATTCCTTTTTTGCCGATCACGGGTCTCAGTAGACACCATATTGACGAAAGGCTCTAGTTTCTCACATTGCTGAGAAGTGAGCGTGGATACCTTTCCATCAAAGATGGCACCAAGGACCGTAAACAGGCAAGCATATTGGTTATAAAGCTTACTAAAGTTGTCTAAAGCATCAAGATCAAGTTTCTTTATGCTTAAGATGGGTTTATCGGTAGACAAATTGGCATTCCGGGTTGATTTACGTCTCAGTCGTCGCTGGGTAACATATTGAATAGAAAGTGAGTGATAGGATATATTCTGAGCAAAACCCTGCTAGCACAATCCCCGTTTTCCCCCGTCGAGCGGCGGAGGAAAACGGGGGAAAACGGGGCTATACCCCGCCGAGGACGGGGCTGAGGGCGGGGATGTCAACCCGTTTTCCCCCGTCGCCGAAAAAAAATTTGGCAGCACGACGCGTTAGCATGCTCATTTAAGCCGCTCCCCTCTCCCCAAAGCCCCCTTCCCATTGCGTTAAATCCCCCCCCCACCACCCCGGTTCCCCTTAACCTTCCAAAGGTCCCCCAAAACCTGCCCATTGATGCTTTTGGGTAAAGGACAAGTCGTAATGAAATAGATATTATGTTATATTAGTAGAAAAAGAAGATATTAGAAAATTTGTACAAACGTATGTCAATGTTAAATTCAATATATAAAGGTTTTTCATTGTTCAGGGGAGGCATAACTTGTGGACGGCAGGACAGCTGGCTCCTATAATAGAAAAAACGTGAATTATAAGGCTGTTTATATGTTAGCAAGAATAAAGTTATAAATTATAAGGTAAGCATTAGGACCATTTGTATGCGATGGCACCTACAGTGTCCTCTGACTGAAAGTAGGAGGCCATCACATTGCCCGCTGCGGTCTCTGTTCGCTTTTCTCGTATGCCGCCATACCGATCCCGCGAACCATGGAACCACTCAATGGCGGTATTCTTTATGACGTCCTGTTTGACGTTATGTAGCCCCGGGTGTCGGCGTGTGGTCTCTGAAGATTAAAAAGATGCTTGCAACCTACCCGCAAAAATAGTATAGAGTGTACTCCCTATGAATGACCTAACCCCTAATAGCAATTTGTAGACCTGTAGACCTGATAGCTTATACACACACAATATCTCAAATATAATTGGCTAAAATATCAGGGAAATTATTGGTCAGAACGCCTCAATCCGAATGCGTGCAATTTGATTGGCCCTGTGAACTGCTGTGTCTGGCGGCGAGTTTGGACGGCATTCTGTCGTGTTGCACGTGAGCCGCTGGACGCGTAAGTGGGCTGTGATTGTGGTGGCTTTATTTGTTGCTAAAATTTTAACATTCTGAATTTTTTTAGTAGTATGTGGAAGCCTAAATCAAGGACTACCCTTTGGAGAGAAGCTAAACGTGATTATCATGCGTTGCTTCGTAAAGTTGAGGAGGCAGACAGGAAATCTTGGCCGACGACGTCGGATTCTGATGAAGATTCCTCGTTTAGTGAATCTTCCAGCTGTTCCTCATTCGGAACGTCAGATTACGGAACAGACTTCATGGAGGAGTCGAACTGTCTGCATTTTCCAATGTTTGACGTTCCAAACGAAGGACCAAGTATACAACAGGCCATTGAGGAGCCAACTCTTCGAGATGGACTGAAGATGTGGGCAGCAAAATGTGACCCACCAACAAGCCATCTCACGGAACTGCTTAGAATATTGCAACGGTTTCACCCGGAGTTACCGGGCGATGGGCGAACGATTCGGGAACGCTCTAGCAAGCGGACGCCCGTGACGGCAATGGGCAGCGGGCAGTATGTTCATTTAGGACTTCTCAATGGCTTAACTAACCAGGTAAGTCAACCCACGGTGCATATTGAAGGAAATGAGGTAGTTATTTATTTATCTATTGATGGTTTGCCTTTATATAGGAAGCGTAGATGTGATTTTTGGCCCATTCTTGCTAGAATAATGGAGCCTTTTGTAAGTAATATCTTCACAGTAGGTATATACTGTGGAAAAGGCAAACCGTCTGATGTTCAGGCGTACTGTAAGCCCTTGCTTAGGGAACTATCTTTCCTATCAATAAATGGGCTTTTTGTTGAAAGATTAGACCGAACTCTGAAGTTTAAACTGGGAGCTGTCATTTGCGACGCTCCTGCTAGAGCATTCATCAAGCAAATTAAAAATGTTAATGCCTACTACGGATGCGAGCGATGTAAAGTGGCGGGTATCCGTAAACCAGAATGGAAAAAGGTTGTTTTAGATGTTGTTAGTGATGATAAAAGAAGTGATGACGACTTCTACAGTCGGAGGGATGACTGCCACCGTATCGGCAGATCACCTTTATTAGCTTGTAATGTAGGTATGATTACTTGTTTTCCGTTAGACCCGCTTCACCTAGTTTACCTGGGTGTAATGCGTCGGTTGTTAAAATTATGGATGAAAAGCCCTAGAGGAACAAAGTATAAGTTGTCTGCAGAGTCCATAAGTAATGTTGATGACCGTTTGAAATCAATTAATACTTATTTACCTAAAGAATTTAGTCAACGAGCTAGATCGATTACAGAGTGGGATACGTGGAAGGGTACTGAATTGCGTCAGTTCCTTTTATATACAGGAGTCGTTGTTTTGAAGGATGTACTTCGGAAAAAGTATTGGAGGCATTTCATGCTTCTATCAACAGCTATTAGATGTCTCATTCGCCCATCTTCCTGTCGGGAGTGGGTCACATATGCATCAGACATTCTACAATTGTTCATTAAGAAGCATGAAAAGCTGTATGGCCAAGAAGAACTGGTGTACAACACGCACAGCATCGTACACCTACCGGAAGAAGTTAAGCGTCACGGTCCCTTGGAGAAGTTTTCGTCTTTTCACTTTGAGAGCTACTTAGGGCAGTTGAAACAGATGATACATAAGAAAGATCAACCACTACAGCAAGTGGCTAAAACGCTGAAAGAAAAAGAAAGTGTAATGAAGTATTCACCGTGTCCAGTAGACTGGACTTGTAATTCGGAGCACTGGGCTGGACCACTGCCTCCATGTGGTGGACTATTTACGCAATTTAGGTCTTTATCGAAGGGCTCCCTATTCTTGGGATCGACACCATCAAACGGCTCAATTGCAATAGAAGGTAAGTTGTTATGCATCAAGAACATTGTTCGCTCAACTTCGGGTGTCATTCATTTGGTGTATGTTGACTATATTAATGTTGAGGATTTTTGTACTTATCCGCAAAACTCATCAAATTTCAAAGTTTTCAAAGCACAGTTAGGTGACATATTGCATTGCTGTCCATTGCCATCGGAAGTCCGCAAGTACACGTCATTCCCCGTTGACGATCACTTTGTCCTCATCGAGATTAATGACCGTTGGGACGTCAAGAGCCAAATTAATTTAAATGTTGGCTAGCAGGTAAGTTTCCCTGTTAAACATACTTTGCTCTTTCCTCGTATGCTGTGCTTGCCTTTGTACTACATGCCAGTTCACAAATAAAACCTTTACCATAGCTTCCAGTTTCATTGGAAGCGACTTTTACCTAGCCTGGTTCCTGCTTTAACAGCAACCAGTCGTTTAATAGGCGCTTAATGCGACCTTTTCATTTTAGACTTGTCATGTCTGACGGCAACAGCTCACGACGCCAATCTGGTCGCGAAAAACGTACACCCACAAAATTACACGACTATCTCCGCGGAAAGGTCCGCATTTCGTCATCGTCCTCATCTGTAAGCAGTTCATTTGCCTACATGGTGTGTTTCAGGAATTTGATAGTAGTTCCTCTGCTAGCGGAGTTACAATGCCGTAACTGGTAAGAATGTGCGCTACAACGACTACGCTTTGTAGGCAGCCAGATACCTAAACGCCACCGCCACAGGAGACGAGGTTTTGAGAAAGCGGTTTTACAGTACCTAAACCATCTCAATAACTTCATGCTCAGTATTTCTGATTTTCTCGTCAAGAGTAACAAGCAGTTACTGCAAAATCAGATGCTTATCCTGCAGGCGATAGAAGCACGGGGCGCAAACACTTTAAATCCTATCAAAACGCACGCCGTCATTTCCTCGCGGGTATCGAACCTGCTGGAATACGACGGCCTTCTGTCTCGCCTGTCCGACGCTGAATTCCGACGCCAGTTGGTATGTCATGATTTTCTTCTGACCTGCCTTCACAGACAAGCCACCTACTTTCGTTAGGCGGTAATAGCTTGGAAGACTTTGCGGACAGGGTTTTCAAAGCCCTGTTTTCCGACAGCATTACCGCCGAGGTGAGCTTCACCGGGGCATATGTTGACAGCCCAAAGAGGGCTTTTGAAAATTCAACATTGTATCAGCTTCTGACAGGTAACTTTTTGTGCATTCCGCTTTATCTGTTAACAACGCAGAGGTGGCAACTGTGTGGTGCTTATCACACAACGAAGATCGTGCAGAAATTAGAAAAGCATTCATAAAGGCCTTCAAGAAGGCCTACAAAAGACTGAACAGGGGCAAATATATCACCCCGAAACGTTCACGATTTTACGGTGAGTTCTTTTAACACTTCTACTTACATCAGTCAACTTACTGCATACATGTATGCAGTAATACTGCAGTAATGCCTACAAAACTGATACATACTTAACTAAATTAAATAATTTTATTTATTTGCAGAAGACCACGGCCCCAGCGATGACGGCCCCGGCTCATCTGGCGCAGTGACTGGCCAATCACTACCGTCCGCAAGCACATCTGTGATATGTATATAAAATTTACAAGACCGCCAACGAATTTTTTTGTACACTAATATTTTTTACCCTTTTCTTACATAATAAAGTTTCCAACTATTAAACGTCTTCAATAACATGTCTACAACGGCGTTTTTAAAAAAGGGGGCTTTTCGCGATAAAGGAGGTAACCCCTGTCCGGCGGAAAATTTTGGGTCTACATGTAGACCCAATGTAGAGCTCCCGTAGGATCCTACATGTTGTTTCAGGTGGAGCTCCCGTAGAGTCCTACTGCGTAGACTTGTAGGATTCCCGTAGAACTCCAGTAGGATTCCACTTGCTATTAGGGAACCAGCGCGTTACAATAGGCCGGCTGTTATAGTAAATAATTAAACAATAATATTATGAGAAACGTAAATTAATTTTAAAAAAAAATTCGTACCTGGACAAACAATGATAGATTTGATCGCAAAATCAAACAGTAAGTTATCACACGAGGGAACGCACGACAGGTCAGGGCTAAGAATGACCGCCTTCTTGGGCAGTTAAAACAAAACCTTTAGTTTATTAAACGTCTATGGGATCGATGTATTCTTTCAAATAATATTTTAACAAACCTACTTATTTTTAATTTTAACATCTTTTTTACATAAAATTATACCTAAAAATGACTTAAATTGCGTTTCTACCACGACCGATGTAAAGACACAGCAATGACAAAAGTTAAGGTACCTGACTAATTTATATGCATTTATTTTCTACCCCGGACCGCCCCGTATTCCCCCGTCGCCACCCCCGTCCAATCCGGGGATTGTGCTAGCAGGGAAGTTATGCACAAAATTGCGACAGAAAATTTGAATTACCGAAGAGGCTACGCAGGGTGACAAATATCTTTAATATTATATCGAGTAATACAAACTACTTCTTGCTGGAAATTGATAAAGTAACAAATTTTTAGATATTATTCAGTATTTACGCAATAGATTAGTTGCTTTTTACGTGAATCTACCGGAAGTAGAATGAGGCTATGTCGGTGAAACAGTATAAAAATGTATATTTTGACCTATCGGTAAAAAAGACAACTACCGGTATGTGCAGTTGCTTAAGGGTTAGATATACAAATAAATAACAACAATTAAGCTAGTAAATTCAGCAAGTAACGAGGAAATCTGATAAATATATATATATATAACTTAGCTTTGAAAGATAAGTTGCGCGCCTTAATATTTCCTACGTCTCTGGAATTATTTTTTATTGCGTGGACGATCTTCGAAGTCTGAATTTAAGAATATTTTGCTTTCCAACCAATTCTACCGAGACGCAACCTCTTTAAACCGAACGCAACCTCTTCAAACCGACAAATTCGTGGCCTATTAACAGAAATTGTCGAGATCCGAATATTCTCGAGACCGTCAAAGGCTGAGTCATTTCCCAATATTGAATACACTTTTTCAAATAATTTTAAAGTGCTTATTAAAAAATAGCTACAGTATTTGTTAAGTTAACTCTGATTATTTGTCGTGATTCATTATCGAAAAATCATGTCAACTGTTTTTTTTCTGAACGTAATAACTAATGCAGTTTTTTAAACAATTTAAGGGATTTTAACAACCAGCTGTGGTAAAATCATATAGGCTGAATTTTCTTTATCTTCTCACATTAAAGCAGATTTCCATCGAAATTATGAGAACGAAAATTATAGCTCATCGTAATATATCTGCCCCCATACCCAAGCGTTGCCTGACCGCACCTACTAGTCAATGCCTAAATATCAACATGCAGCCCATTTTCAAGGCTAAGCAAATTGATTTATCTGCATGACAGAACTGCAATGACTTCATGATGAAGTTTGGTTCTGTGATGTCAATACTAGGTAATTTGTTTGATAGTAAGTTATCAGATGTGCCCTTGCAAGATTGTAAAAAGTTAGACTCCCTCATCCATCTTATAACAACGGTAGCTTTTGATAGGCAAAAGCGAAACTTTAACTTTAAACTAAAATATGCCCCCATATTAAGGCGCCCGTTTGATCTTGCAAAGATTTTCTATGTTCGAGTGGTTTCAACTACGAACTTGCGGGAGCAAAACGCCTCCAATCGCGTTGCAAAAGCCCGCCCATCCTAATTAAATTGTTTTCACCGATCTAGGTGGACTCAATCTTTGCTCAACAAGGTCGCATTTCCCGATATTTAGAAATGACTAAAAATTTCCTCTGTCGACATCTTACACCATTGGACCGAGGAAATGCAGCTCTCCACTCCAATAGACCAAAGACTTCTAAGTCTACTATTCATAATCTGTTCGTAGCCCCCCCCCCCCCCCCACCTGGCCATACGCCCACTAACGTCAGTAAACCCGATTTGCCTGCCTCCCAGATGTCTATTCATAGTCTCGTAACCGTCAGTACACCTGCTCTCCCTACCTCCCAAATGTCTAGTCATAGGCCCATAAACATCAGTGCACCAGTTACCACATCCCTCTTGATGTTGGGACCGTAAAGCCCCGCCGCTCCATCATCTACTACGATTAAAACTAGTCTAAATACATTCCGCTGCCTCTAACTCAGCAACAAGCTCATCATAAATGTCGGCAACACCGTCGAAATCGTTTAGGCCGAGCGCTTCCCTTCCACAACTTAGATCCTCGCTTGACCGTTCGAGTCATATTATTCCCCGTATAATGCGTTATTGAACACGCCGGGACTGAACCACGAAAAATGTAATTTGCACGGCAGTTACCCAAACTGGTATAGTTTATATCTAATCGGAGTTACCGTACAGGACATTAACTGATTAAGACCACTGGTCCTTACGCGAGCGGCCCCAACACTAATTTTATGGCACAGTTCCCCCCTATCAGTTCCTTAACCCATACTCTACCACCCAAACCTGCAAACTTCTACGTGCCTTCTCGCCTCCCCCTTTTCCTCCCAAACGCCCCAGAAGTTTATTTTGGTTTATCCCCGCCTCATTTTTCCCTGCCAGAAAGCGAGGCCCTTAGATATTTCAAACCTTATCAGCCATAAATTAGTGGCTACCCGTATGCTAACAGCTCCATAACCGTCAGTACTTATGCCACAAATAATAACGGCCTGCCATTAAAAACACACTAGATGTCATATTGCTTAATGCCAGGTCTGTTGTAAATAAAATGGCTCAACTGCGTTCTATTGCTTTTGAGACGACGCCCGATGTTATATGCATAACAGAATCTTGGACCCATCCAATCATTTCTGACTCCTGCCTTATCATGGACGAGTATGATCTTTATCGTCACGATCGCATTAGTAAGTGTGGTTGTGGTCATTTAGGCACTTTCCGTTTTATCTAAATAGCACGTCCTTCTCTGGAAATTTCGGTTTCGCTTCTATTATCCTGTCACTCTGGCAAAAGGCGATTATCGGATGTGTACATAATCCTCCTAACTCTTCATCTGAAGAAAATGCAAATTTGTGTGAAATATTCAAGTTTATTTCAGAATACACTTTTGAAGTAAAAATTATTGCTGGAAATTTTAAGTTTCCTAAAATCGACTGGCTTTCACATTACTGTCCACCTAGATTTCAGCCTTTCCTAGATACCATTAATTTTTCTAACTGGTCTCAACTGGTTAGTTCCTCACTGAGACAGAATCATATCCTAGATTTGATTTTCACAAACGGTATTGCTCCGCTCTTCGTTGAGTTTGAGCAGGACATCTTCCAAAGTGATCATACATTAATTCAATGTTGCCTTCCGCTTCCTTTTACGGAAAATGCTAGTGCTAGTCGTACCTTTCATGCGTATGACCTCGCAGATATTAGCTCAATCAACAATTTTCTTGTCCTTTTAGATTGGCAGAGCCTCTCTTCCATTAACGACTCTGCATATCTTTATGAACTCATGTCGGTCGTTTCTTATACAATGCTGGAATTTGTGCCCACTGGGCTAACTGGTGCACTGATGTTTATGGGCCTATGATAAGACCTTTGGGAGGCAGGAGTAGCATGTGTACTGATGATAACGGGACTATGACTACACATCTGGGGGCAGGGTTAAAAGGTGTACTGACGTAAGCGGGTGTAATACCAGATATCCGGGGTGTAGGAGTAGCGTGTGCATTGACCCTTTCGGAACTGCGACCAGACTAATGAACAGTAGGCGGAGAAGTCATTGGTCTATTTGACTGGAGAGCCGCATTTCTTCGCTCCATTGGTGAAAGGTCTTGGCAGAGGGAACTTTTAGTGATTTGCAAATATCAAGAAATGCGACCTCATTGAGCAATTAAACTAGGATGGGCGGATTCTTGCTACGCGATTGGAGGCGCTTTGCTTTCGCAATTTTTGTGGTAAACTCACCCGAGCATAGAAAGTCTTTTGCAATATCAAAAGGCGACTAATTGTGGAGGCATTTTAAAGTAGAAAGTAATAATTTTGCTTTTGTTGATCAAATGCTTCCGTGGTTATTAGATGGACGAGGGAGTCTAGCTTTTTAGTCCTGGGAATTTACATCTGATAACTTTCCTTCAAAGAGTTTCCCTAGTATTGACAAAGCGGATCCAAACTTCATCATGAAGTCATTACAGTTCTGTAATGCAGATAAATCAGTTTGCTTAGCCTTGACAATGGGCTGCATGTTAACATCAAGGCCTTGACTACTAGGTGTGATCAGGCACCGCTTGCGTCTAGGACAGATATCTTAAGATGAGCTGCCATTTTTCGTTCTCATAATTTAATGGAAATATGAGTTCAATGGGAGAAGATTTAAAAAAACTCAGTGCATAGGATTTTACCACTGCTGTTCATTTAAAGCCTTTAGAAATTGTTTAAAAAAGTGCATGTATTATAACGTTCAGAAAAAACCAGTTCATATGATTTTCAGACTATGATTTACGACAAATAATAAAAGTTAACTTATCAAATACTGTAGCTTTTTGTAAAAAAGCGATTTAAATTTAGTTGTAAAAATGTATTCAATATTGGGAAACGACTCAGCCTTTGAAGGTCTCGGGAATATTCGGATCTGGACGATTTCGTTTACTAGGCCACGAATTTGTTGCGAATTTGTTGGCTTAAAGGGGTTGTGTTTCGGTAGAATTGGTTGGAAAACACAATATTCTTTAATTCCGACTTCAAACGAGGCAATTTGGAGGCCCTCTGCACCAAAATTTATAAAATTTATTCTCATTAAATATTATTAAATTGCGTGCAATCTGTGCATGTATTACTCCAATCTGCGTATGTGCCAAACTGTCATATGGTTACCTATGATTAAGAATTCTCGACAGAACCCGAAACTTTAGGAAAATAAAATTCTTTTTCCAATAATCGCATCTTCTACTGAGTTTGTCATGTCCGCCCTGATGATTTCCGCGGAGAGTCCGTTTCAGGCACCGACGACTAGCTGTTAAAAAGAGTGGCTTCGGACATCCAGATTGGATAAAATTCCTCGGAGATTGCGGGAATACGCACACGAGTTAGTTGATGTAGTTAACGCGAAGAAGTCATCAAAATGCAGGGCACAGTCCCGATTTCTCACGAGCCGGTGTGTCTGTATGTGGTCATCAAGGAGCTGGCTGTGCTCAAGGAAGAAATTATTAAGTTCCTCACGAATGCATTCGTTAGATAAGGAAGTAAGTCCATTCACAAGTTTTTCTTTCCTCCTTTAACACATTCGAATACCTGGCAATATTTTTTAAACTAGGAGCGCCGCGCACTTTCTAGAAGTGAACTTATAACTGTCCTGTATATTTTCCCAAATGACATAGCGTGGATAACTGCATGCCGCTAAGTGACTGCGGGCCACGCCAACTGTGGGACTTGTAGGAAGTTTTTCATGCACACAGCGCGGACCTCATCAGCCTGATAGCGGCTGTTTCTGCTATTGCTGGCGGGCGCTGATCCAGAGACTTTGAATAATTTGTTAGGACCCTGCAGATCACTGAAAAAGATTCGTTGGGGTTCACCCGATGTCCGTAATCGATCATGTGTGCCAGAATAGAGCTAATTATGCTCCTGATTTCACCTTTTCTCAGCCATGTCGGGAGGTTTTCCTTTATCTTTTTGTATGGGCACTGGCTCGTACGACCAATATAACCTGCTCCAAAGGAACAAGAAAAAGAATAGATGCATGTTGAGGTGGTCTGAGCTGGTAACCTATTCTTACCTTTCCGATGTAAGATTGGGTTGGTTGAGAATAAAACCTGAATTCTGGCTGTTGGGAAGGTTCTTGCAACGGCTTTGTCAATGCGTATTTTCAGCAGTACTTTTGCTGCGTCCCCCCTAAAGGGGAATTTGAGGAATAGTGTTTTCTTTACTTTAGTAGTTGCGGTGGTTCTTATTTGTTTCTCAGCCATATTCTTTGAAATAAATCTCTCAGGATACCCATTCTCACGCAGTAGGTCCTCGATTTTCTTGAGCTGCTCCTCGATACTGTCTGCAAAATAAATTTTCATAGCCCTTTGCACTAAACATCGAAGTATATTTCGCTTCTGTTGGAGGGGTACGAATTCCTCTACAGTCCAGACCAGGTTTTCTTTCGAAACACGTTCCTTCGAACGCTACCGTCAGGTCTGCGAATTAAGAGGACTCCAGAGAATGGAAGCGAACCTGTCTTTTCCACCTCCAGTGTGAACTTAATGGATGGGTGTGCTTGGTTGAACGCATTTAAGAGTGCGTCTATGTAAGTTTCGGTTGCGGCGATCGTAAAGATGTCATCAACGTAGCGACCATAGTGTTTTAACTTGGTAATCTGTCCACTTAGTTGAACTTTCTCCAGCTTGCCCATGATTATGTCACCTAGGAGAGGTTCAAGAGGCGAGCCCATGGCAATACCGTCTACTTGTCTGCATAGCTGGCTATCAAAAAGGAACTGCACGTTTTATGTGTGTTTGAGTAATAGGTCCTTCTGTGCATTTGTCGGTATTCCTATTTTCAGCTAATTTGTCTTAGGTATTCTAAAATGTAATCTACTGTCTCAGTAACCGAGACGTTTGAAAACAGCGATGATACGTCTCGAAAGAGCATCTTTATGCCACTAAGATTCACGGTTTTAACGTCGTCGATAAATTTGAACTTGTCTCGATAGCTATGTGGTGCCATCTAAAGCCGTAACAATTTGAGTTTCTCTGCTAACCACTTTGCTATCGCATGATACGGTAGGTTGCGCATGTCCATAATCGGACGAACTGGAAGGCCATTCTTATGGATTTTTGGTAGACCCAACAAATGGGTGATGTGAGTGCCTACTGTTCGGAGGCTTTCAAAGTCACGGTCGTTTATGAAACCTCCCGTGTGGAGTATTCTGTCGCATTCAGTTTCTTATCCATCAGTGCAAACCTTTTTTTCTACTTTCTTGAGTTTCGTCTGGTCTGAAAGGATTATTTTTATCTTTCTTATGTAGTATACTCTGTTTTTTTTAACGACGCCGGTTCCTTTATCAAGTCTAGTAACCAGGATGTCTTTTTGGAGCTGTTTTAGCTTTTTAGATGCGCTTTTGTCAGCAATCCTCGGCTTTTTGTGTTTTTGTTCAGAGACTAGTAACTACAGTTCACCAGTGTGGATTTAAAGTGCTGGACACTTTCTACAAATAAAAAGCTTGACATCATATGTTTGGTTATAGAGATTGTCAAATTGGGTTTCTAATTTTAGCTGATCAACCTTTCGAGTAGGCATGCAGAATTGAGAAACAAAGGAAAATGCTTCAAGTGTGGTTTTACCAAGTGTGATAGAAGAGCAATTTTGTACATATCGAGCTGCATCTTTGGGCAGTCTAGATTGTGGTATCCTCTCGTGCACCCTGCGTAGGAGTGACGATCTCTTGACGTCCCACGTGATGTTTCTATGGTCTGCGTAAAGGTGATAAATTCGTGTTTTTCTTCCCCTGTCAGAGTGTCTAGAACGGCAGTACGTTGGCACATGTGGCTCTTTAATTCCTCCACTTTTACATGAGCGCTTTCTAGTTGATTCTCGGCGTATTTCCTGAGGGTTTCATTGGTGATCACAGTATGAGTACGTCGTATCGCTCTCTAGTATTCGTTTGGGTATTCATTCCTTTCCATACAGTCCTCAATGAACTTGGCCAGTACTTTTGCCTCAGCAAGTTTGGTGTTTAAACGTAGGTACCCATTGAGTGCCTTAAACACCGCGGGATCCTTGGATTGTTTTAGAGTTGCGAAAATTTTCATCCGAGAATTCAGTAGTCCAGTTTAGCGAGTATACGTGTACATTCGACAACTTCTCGTCAGGCCTTACATTTATATGAAACCTGGGTGCGAGTTCAAATGTGTTCGTCTTTTCGGACAAGTGAGTCGTGGGAATAGGAGTGGAGGTCGATAAGCTATGTTTGCCTCCCTCCTTGGTAATAGCACCCAATACCAGGAGCACAGGCGAAACTCTTGCTAGAGCGCAAACCATCCTTACGGAGTCTGCATTCGCAAGTTTTTTTTTCAGCCGGATTACGAGTTGAAAGAGCGGAGAAAGATGAGACAGCTTATAATCGAGCTGGAAAAACGGAGAACCAATGGTGAGACAAATCTCTCAATAAGAGAGGGAAAAATAGTTCAGGTCAAAAGGACATCGCTCTGGTCGAAGCCGGTAACAGTGACGGCCTAGCTGTCCCGCCACCGAAACCTCAGACATGCCCTCTTAAATTGGTCGTTTTAAATGCCAGATCACTTATTAATAAAATGCCTCTGCTCCAGACTATGGTTTTCGTCAACCGCCCAGACATTGTTATGGTAACTGAGACATGGGCATCGGCCTCTGTAGCTGACTCAGAACTCTCTGTTCTAGGCTATGAATGCGTTCGGAACGATCGAAACAATGGCCGTGGCGGAGGAAGCTGCATCTATATTAAGCAGCCACTTGCATTTCTCCCGTTGGACTATCCACAATTCACAGCGGTGGAGGAGAGCTGCTGGCTACGAGTTGTTCTCAAAAACAAATACTCCTTACTTGTTGGCTGTGTTTATCGCCCACCTAATGCCAATGGAGACTACGATCTTTGTCTCTCGCAGGCATTTCATGCCGCTGCTGACTTGAATCTTAAGTATTGCTTGATTGCAGGCGATTTTAACCTTCCTGACGTGCAATGGTTTCCACCATCCGGTCCTTCAAAGTTTGAGAACTTACTTGAGGCAATAGATATCGGCATGTGGGATCAGGTAGTCGATTTTCCCACTCGAGGAGCAAACATACTCGACCTAATTTTTTTGTAGGGGATGCGAACCACTTTCAGTGTCATCCATAGACGCACTTGGGAGTTCAGACCATATTACAGTTGTTAGTGAACTAGAACTGGAGGCGCATGAAACATTTTTCCAAAAGTGTAGTTTTTATCATGACTTCCGATCAGCAAACACGGCTGACCTACTGGCACATCTAAACGCTCTCGACTGGTCTGAATTTTTCCAATGTTTGGATGTAAATGTTTGTACCGATGCACTGTACAAAGTGTTGGATCCACTCATCCTCCACTTTGTCCCCCGTAAGAAAGTAATACATGTCAAGGATGAAGTGTACCTTCCTCTGTCTTTCCGTCGTAGGCTGCGTAAACTCTCTCGTCGTTTGCATCGGCAAAACGACACTTCCGGTCTGCCCTTGATCACACTGATCTTTGAGCAGGCCAAGAAGCTCTCCGAAGAAAAGCAGATAGCCGATGAGGCTCACTTCGCTGAAAATCCTTCCCTTAATGTTGCGAAACTCTTTTCGCGTACAGTTAAAGCGCAGAGGAAAACGCAACACCCCATTCTTCAAGATGCTTTAGGAAACCCCATAGCTGACGCTAAGTTGACCGCCGATAGCTTCAATGCGTTCCTATCCAAAACGTTTAGTGAAAGCTCGTTCGCTGCACCTCCGGTTATCCAGGCTTGGACGGGTGCCATACTCGAAACCATAAGTTTTACCGTCTGGGATGTGACTGTAGCCATTCGTCGTTATCGTCAATCCTATAGTCCAGGACCAGATGGCTTCCCAGTTAGCCTTCTTAAAGCTGAAGCGAATGATATCTTTCCGTCTATTCTTTGTAAGGTATTTAATCTTGCTCTTGAGAGCGAAATCTTTCCTTCGTTGTGGAAGGAATCGCACATAATGCCTATTCGCAAGCATGGCCGATCGACCTCATTCGACAACTTTAGGCCAATAAATACACTTCCGGCAGCCTCGAAGATCTTGGAGACCTTAATCAAAGAAAAGATTATGCGTCACTTGACAGAGAACAACCTGCTCAATACAGCTCAACATGGCTATATCGAGAAACGATCTTGTGACACCTGTCAGCTCTCTTTCTTTGATTACGTGCTGCAATCTAGAGACAGCGGTTTTGCCACTTATAGCGTCTATTTTGATTTTACTAAGGCCTTTGATCGGGTCGATCATAACCTCCGCCTTCTGAAACTAGCCTCCTTCGGCATAGGTAGCAAGCCACTGAACTTCATATCTTCCTATTTGGGTGCTCGCACACAACGAGTAAAAATTTCCAATGTTATCTCCAACCCCACGCATGTGAGGAGTGGAGTTATACAGGGTAGTGTACTGGGTCCGCTCCTATTTTGCCTGTTTGTCAACGACGTTTTAGATTGTTTTCAGTATTGCAGACCCTTCATGTACGCTGATGATTTAAAAGTCGCTTATCGATATAAACCGGCAGATCGCAACATCGTGCTCGAGCTGATAAAAAAGGATCTTCAGGCCTTCGCCCAGTGGTGTTGCACATGGCGCCTCACCCTTTCATGGCACAAATGTTCCGTTATGGTTGTTGGCGACGATCATCAACCGGAATTAAGCATTGACGGCCACGAATTAAATGTCCCAGGAGTTATCAAGGATTTGGGCATATCCTACTCTAAAAGTCTCAATTTGTCAGAGCACTGTGCCCTGATAGTCTCGAAAGCACGCCGAACCACCGGATTTATCCTTAGAAATTTTAAGACTATCAAGGTTAGAACTAGCCTTTATAATATATACGTGAGACCTAGTCTTGAATACTGCTCGCCTCTATTCAGTCTTCT
>JAYGXS010000299.1:0-33458 GCA_036362985.1 Ligula intestinalis
ACAGTTCATGCGCTTTGTCATTGACCTTCAGCTCAAGCAGAATAGATGCATTGACCCAGCCTGGACCATGGGTGTGTAAATGCGCTAGGGTCACTTTAGGGCGGATTCCGGATGAGAATGGTGCAATCTTTTGCCGGTGGAGATGGCTGATTTTCCTTCTTTCCCTGTCGCTGACTACGTTTCCTCAGTTACCATTACCGTATCGTGCCGTATGTCCCACTTCGTCAGCATCTCCGTGGCCCTAAACCGCAGTTGCCTCCAACGCTGCACTCCCTACCGATGTCTAGCTGACATTCCGTGGCCAATCCTCAATCCAAACTAATCGTTTGTCCATAACATTGGCATTAATTTGTATCGTTATCCCTTTTTCCACTTTATTATTTTCCCCTTGTTTTACACAACTAGACATTTCACGTTATCAACCTGATATTCTTTTTCATTCCTATTCATGGGTATCTGAGGTGATTAACGATTCCGTTCAGTTTTACACCAGGAGTACCTTAAAAGTGAATTGGAAAGTCATGCGAAAGTTCGGCTGTCTGAGCACTTCACTCAGATGGTGCGCCAGCTCCACGACGGGATAATGACTCACGTCACGGACGGTGGAATGATTTCCGACGCCTTTGCAGTGACCAATGGAGTGGTAGTGACCTTAACGCCACTGTTGACTACTCACACCAACGCTGCGGTTGCGTTGACGACCGGCCCCCGGACCGTCTATCGCTCAATGTCAGAGCGACTTGCGAACACACTTTTTCGCATGTGCATACACTGCACCCAGCTCGCGCAGTCCAACCAGCGTCCCTAAGCGCTCTGGACCAATCAGCTTCCTGAAAATTTTTTGGTCCTTGGTCAATTTCTTAACTGACGACCACTTGGGAATCCGCTCTGAGCGGGACGCGCGTTACGCTGTGCGCTCAGGTGGCTCTCACGGCTATGCCACACCGATTGGCCACTTTCTTCTAACTCCTGTTTACACAGTATATTCTTCCTTCTACTCTGGCTTTCCTGAGACTTGTATATTCTCCTCAAAAACCGGACCTGGAAGATCGTAGCTACTAGGGTTGCGCTCCTAGCCTTAACACCTATAGAGTGAAGCAGGGATGTGTTTTCGCACCTACACTCTTCCGTCCTCTGTCATGCTGACGGATGCCTACCGTGACGAGCGTCTCGGGAGCCCTATCAACTACAGAACGGACGGATATTCGACTATGCGGGCCGCAAAGCGCATGTCCTCGACCACAGTTCATGACCTGCTGTTACTGGGCGACTGTGCTCCGAACACCACAAGTGAAGCGGACATGCAAAGGAGCATGGACCTCTTCGCCACAGGATGTGCAAACTTCGGTCTCACCATCAGCACGGAGAAAACGGCGGTCTTGAATCAACTGCCACTCGGTACTGATCTCAATGCTTCACATATCCACGTAACAGACACCGAGTTCCAGAAGGTGGATAATTTGCCTATCTCGGCAGCACGTTGTCCCGTAGCACTCGAATCGATGACGAGGTTGTTCGCCGGATCTCCAAAGCCAGCCAACATTTTGGCCGATTTTAAGCCTCTTTATGGAATCGTCATGGTCTCCAGCTGCCAAATAAACTGAAGACTTGGACTGTCTATGCCAACCGAGCTCGCAGGCTTAAGCGTTTTTCATCTCAGCTGTCTCCGCCGGATACTGATGATGCGATGGCAGGATAGGATACCGGACACGATAGTTCTGGAAGGAAAGGGATATCTCAGCATCCAGGCCATGCCCAGACAGATACGACTGCGCTGGACAAGCAACAGCTAACAAAGGGTTGTTTTACAGAGATGTCGCTGATGGTGCTCGTCGCAAAGGAGGACAAAAGAGGCATCTTCAAATCAACTCGGCGACCTGCTCTCTGCATCCACCCCACCCGCGACTTCCTCCACCCCTCCGACGCATCATCGTCCCCCCAGCATCACCATCCACACCACATCTCTCAGCGCTGGGGCCTTATCTGTATTCAGTGCAATCATGCATTTGCCTCACACGTTGGCCTGGTCGGTAACTTGCGGTCACTGTCCCACCTGTCTTGCTCGCGTCCCCGTATGAACCTGCCCGTGTTCGTCTCGCTGGTGGTTGCTGCGCTGACATCAGTGTCTTCAGTCCTATCGGAATGTCAAACGCCAGCATCAGTGTTTATGCGCAGACCGCTCTCATGTGCGTCTGTGTTAAAGCCCGGAAGGAGGTCTTTTTGGCTCACATGTCTGGTGTAGGTTCCCGCACGCATGTATTCTGACCTGGTGTGAGGTTGCTAGTCGTCGCAATCCGTCTAAAATTCTGCCGGCGATTTTGTTGATGAAGCCGCACGCGTAAGGCCTGGTAAGCCGCCGGGAGAATCGTACAGCGGTTGATGGAAGTTGGTGCGGTGTGCCATGCTTAAAGTGTTTCTCCGGCTGTTTGGTCACTTTCTTGGCCTAGGATTTCGACGTTATAAAAAGCAAAGGTGCGCCCAGAAGCCGCACAATTTTCGCCAACTACAAGAGTTGATCGATTCTGCTCACTGCGCTTGCGTGCCCGTTCATGCGGCTCTGCAGTCGCTTTCTGGTCTTCACGATGTAATTCGTCTCACAGGAACTGCATTGGACGCGATAGACGACGTTTGCTGTTTCTGCGCGAGACAGAGGGGCCTTTGGTCCCATGACAAGTAGTCTTATTGTTGCCTCAGGTCTGTGGGCTACGCCGTTACCCAATAGCTGTAATAGATGAGCGACTGCTCCAGAAGCATACTCGATGTATAGCACTGCTCTCTACATTCTTGGTTGTTTCATCACTAGTCTTTAGCTCATTTTGGTTGTCTGCTGCGAGGGTAGCCGTTAGAGATGAACATCCGCCAGTCCACGGGCCGACTCAGACGGTGCTTGGAGCGGGCAGATAGGAATAAAGAGTGAATGCGATGGTTCAGCGCACGTGATTGGGGCTATCACATTGTGCTGAAAAGCCTGGCTTAGAAAATTTTAAAAAATGACGAGGTTACTCCACCAGGTTGTCAGCCCAGTGTGTCTTTGTGTGAAGCAGCTAACTGGTGAAACAGGCTGTGTGAGCTGGGATCCAAGCCGCCACTTCAATTGTGCGTCGTTGGTGGCACGCGTAGGTGCAGCCTCAAGCACAAGCCACCCATGGCCTTTATGGAACTTCTACCTCGTGGAATCAGAAACAGGCATGACGGCCACCACCGCCTGCGCCTGATCCCGACTCCGGTCGTCTTGGCTCTGTCTTAACACTGAGCTCGGGCGGGTGGGGGAAGAGAGAGAGAGAGTGCGTGTGCGATAGATGCGAAGCAAGTCTACTCTCACTTAACATCACCCTGCGCGGAAGTTACCGGCTCTGAACCATCACACTGTGGAGCATTACTGAGGATGACATCGAAATCTGCGGTCGAACTGTCGCATTACACATTTTGGGTAAATGCAGCACCTGCACGTCAACCGTATTTGAGGCAATTCCGCGCGCAGATGCAGATAAATGACAATTTTACTGGCGTACTACAAACTGCCCTTGCCATTTACGCCGTCACTGCAAAGGCATTGCGCACAATTTGACGACTAGGTCGATCACTGAAGCGTATTGCCACCAACGTGCCCTGACGTCGTTCACCCTTGGTGCAATGCCGTCTAGCATGTCTTGTCATCGATACACCCTGCCTCCACAGGACCTCCACCGATCAACGTTGTGGACCTAAATGTTGACCTCAATGTCTTTGTGATTGGTGGTTGCTCCTGCATTACGTCCGGGCTGCTAGTGTGCGATGCCCACTAGGTGGGTGGCCTGTTCGCGGGCGCAGATTAACCACACCAGGGGAAGAAGGGTTGGGCATGCCAGGTGGGGGTAATAGTGTATTCAGTAAAGAGGTACTGGAGAATAGGTTGGAGGAAGTTGGCTGTCGGACAAGTGTGCCTCTGAACCCAAGAAGGGCGCATCCGAAGTGCGTGGATGCGGCAATCGTCAGGTTCTCTGTGAGTCAGCCTTGAAGGTCATTGGCCAGGCCCTACTGGGATAGGACTACACGTGCGCACGTGCTAGCAATCACGTGACCGCCTGTTTGGCGTGGCGCGGGGGGTAAAGGCGTCACATGCTCATTACAGGAACCCGCATTTATGCGTGCAGTACGCGTGCTAGTCCCTACAAACACGTGGAACAGGTTCCAAAAGGCGACATCCGATATCTCAGAGATGAACATTGGCATGGCGGCTTGACCCTCTGCCTGAAGAGGGCCCAACTGTGTAGCTACGCGTGTTAACGCATCGTCATGGTTTAACAACGCACGTTTGCAGTTTCGCATTGGGCTGGATCGACACTTCTCTCCCTCCTCTTCGTTATTTCTTCTCTTACTGTGTTTGTGCTGAGAGCATTGCAATCAACAGACCAAATCCACGGCGTTGGGAAAAGACAGAAGTCACCTGAACGAGGACACTATGGTGCACATAAACTTGAATTGCTGTTTCAGCCAGCAGTGGCTACTGGCGAAGCCAGGTCTGTTGCTGACTGCGTCCAGCCAGACCTGAGATTTAAAATGTGTGTCTTGGTGATAGGGGTGGCAGCTGCTTTTCTGTGATTGCGCAGCAAGTTCAATTAGTGTGCGTGGTGTGTTCAAATGCCCTTTGGGCAGTCGCGACTATTTATGCGCACGTTTTTTGCGCGCGAGGAAGTTGGTCAAGGGTCTTCAGGTCAGTGAGTCCCAAATAGATGTCTGCGAAGACGCATGACTTTGGGGCATTAGGCTTTGGACGAGGAGATTAGGCAGCATGTTTGGCTACCCACTACACCTTATTGGTGCACAATTTTAGTGACGCTCATTGGGAGCAAATACTGTTACGAGTGTATCGTAAAGCCTTCGCCCATGTGCTGCACAGAACCACGGCGCTGCCGGCTATTACGGTCACGAGGAGGGATGACGACAAAATGCGTAACAGTGGCGTTGACTTCAAGATGGAGTGTATAGCATGCCTGCAGTGGCTTCGTGCATTGACACCGCAAATGGCATCACAGCCTCGCGGCGCGTGCACGAGCCATTTTCAAGTCACGTGACGTGGCGCGCCAGAAAATCAATAGTGTACTGACCGCGCAAAAGGAACTTAACTTGACAACAGCTTTGTAGCGGTTTGTTTCAGATATTTCACGTCATCAAGTATTAACCAATGAAAAGAAAACTGGTTATTTTTAAAAGAAGAAGATACGATCGCTGGAACAAAAAGCTTGTGGGCTCGATGTTTCGGATTCTCAATTAAAGGTTATCATCAGTGTTGATTGGGAGCGAATAACCTTCTTTCTCCAGTAATCACTTTTTCTTTTTCATCTTTTGAACAATTTCTGCAATATGCCTATTTACTTATGTCAGCAAACTGTTTATTTTTTCGACAGGAAAATTCTATTGCCATTAATAAAAACCTGGATAGGCGCGTTGAGATCCTAATGCAAGAATTATCTACACCGGATGCCAGAACCTCTTTAGTGGAAAATGATGGAGTTTGCTGACGCTCGGCAGTGAAGGAAAAGAAAGTCAGCTGTGCCATGACTCCCACTTTAAAACTATTTTTGATTTAACCCGATAATGGTTGGCTGAGGAAGGGTAGGTGTTTTACTGCACTCACTGAATTCCTTGCTACTTCAGTAAACTATGAGCAGAGTGGTATCGGGCTGCATATGCTTACGTGTGAGACTCATATGTTGAAACATGACTCACATGGACCAGTCAGATTTCACGTTTTTTTCCCATTTTACCACCCTTGAGTCCCCTTTTTTGAGAAAAAACTTTTTTCGGTGTTGGACTAGGACCTGCATACTACGTGAGCATACAGTGGATCTGGTAGTCCATAGTATGCTAGCCAAAATGTTGCAATGTGTTCTCGATTAGTAAAGACAACCTTAGGGTGGCAACATCTTCAATAGCACCAAGAGACGGCTACTTGACGTCATTGAAATGACATTTTATGCTGCAGAACTTATCATTTGCAATCCAATCAAGCCCTTACCCTTTACTGGTCTCGTCTACTAGCAATTTAGCTCATTCTAAAATTGGATACTGCAAAGAATGAATATCTTTTGGCTCAAAAGCTCTTGTCTTATTCCTAATTATTTTGAACTCATAGTTTACAAACAGCAAGTCATATATATATATATATATATCTGTGTATTCCGTCAAAGGTAAATCGTACATTTATCAGTTCTATTGGGAAGAAGTCATGTATGGCTCGTGGAAGTTTGCAATTTGGTTGGCATGTTGAGGTCATTAGGACTGGAGGGAGTGGAAGAAGAAGAAGGGTAGATAGTGAGTACTCGCTAGATATCTAGTACGCTGAGTGCAAATCACTGTCACGTGCACGAAGTGAACAACTGTTACCAGGGTGTACGGAGAGGGGGGTGATATGCAATTGTTATCTGGCGTCGGCCATAAAGAGGGACGTTTAGGGGCATCAAAATTAACAGTGCAACATTTCTAATATTTAAGTAGTAATTTTTGCGGAGTTTAGAAAATGCTGATCGTCGAAGGTAAATACCTTGCCTCTTGATGTGACTGTACTATCTTGGGAATATACTGCATACTCAATAACTATAAAAATCATACCAGTTTAATATTTTCTAATCGGGAACACACCTTGGACGTTCGGTTAGCATTTCATCTTTTTTACATCTACCGTATCTTTCTGCCTCCCAAATAACTTCGACAGACGTTGCCCTACCAATGAGTATTCGATTCGCCAGGGTTGCGTTAAATCAGAAGTAGGCGATGTGATCGACTGAACAGAAATTTTGTCTACTCGACGTTTCGGATTCTGTTTTGAACCCATCGTCAGAGAATACCACAAAAGAGTTATCTGCATATACAGAGTTTCCCAAAAATGCATACAAATTTTAAATAATTGTAAGTTTTGCGTTTTTCCTGTATTTTTATCATTAGCAAAAGTTAAAAATGTTGACGAGTAGCATATTATTGTTTTTTCACTGCATTTTGACTTTATTTTAAATAATAAAGAAAGAGGGAAGCCACTGAACATGAATGTGCCTAAATACGGAGGGACTTGTTTCGTGGTGTGTGCGTCCATTGCTTCGCGTTGTCAGCACTGTCTGGATCCAAAATGAACGTCAGTTTGAGAACGTACAATGAAAAAGCAATAAAATGATTCTTTAAATTATTTCTACGTTTTTGAAATAATGAAATTATGCTACAAATCAAGTCTACAGCTATTTAAAATGTGCAAACATTTTTGTAAACACCCTGTATATATAGCATACGTTAACTTTAAAAAGGTATGCGGGTTGGCTAGGGCAGAAGCCTCCGCCGACCGGTCCTGTGCGCCCAAAAGAACTTCGTCGCGGCGCCGCAGTTACCATGGGCAAAAGCTGCTAATCCAACAGCCAGCAGCTTATCACCTCGGCCGACTACCAGTTCCCCTCTAACGCTGATCAAATTGTGGCCCGAATTCTTCCCCTTCTCCCTCCCCTGACAACCGTAGTGTTTTTTCTTCTAACCCGTATAGTTTATTTACTAAATTACCGTAAAATTTAAAGACCTGACGATGATTAATCGAAGACAAACGTATGTGTGCGCCAAATAATCTTCTGAAATTTTCAATGTGACTTTTCACATCTTAAACTTTTTATATTTAAGTACGGTTTTCAGTTCATAATTGGGTTTACAATTTTTATTTTAGTTTTAGATTTTTTTAAGTTACGTGAGTTTAATTTATGTTACTTAAAATAATTTTTGGTTGGATAAGTAAAGCTAGTTGCATTGCGAGATGATATGATGGAGGGAAAAAAGACCTTCGGAAAATAGAGTTGTACGTTTATTAATTTAAGTTTTAGTTAGTTATTTTTTAATTTTCCAATGCGTGCATAACTTCATATTTAAATTATGGTGCGTTTTTTGTTGACAAACATTCGATTCAGCTTTTTAATCTCCTGAGAAATTTATTTCTGATCGCGGTATGGATCGGTATATTTAAGGTCTTTAGGCGTAAACCGAAATTGTAAGTGTATATTTGTGTTGAAATCCCTGTGAAATATACACCTGCCGGCAGGTCTGATGGCACATAGTTTATTTACTGAGTGACCGTAGAAGTGTAAAGGTCTGATGAGAATTTATCGAAGACAAACGTATGTTCGCCAATTCATCTTCTGAACTTTTCAATGAGAATTTTCGCACCTTTAACTTTTTTATATTTAATTACAGTTTTCCGTTCATTATTTTAATTAATATTTTTTGTTTAGTTTTAGATTATTTTTGGTTAAGCGAGTTTAGTTAACATTTTGTTTAGCTATTTTAGTTTTAGTTAGTTCTTTTTTATTTCTTTAATTTAATAATGTGCGCATAATTGCACATTTTAATTATGGCGCGCTTTTCGGTTGACAAACAATACGTTATTTAAATAATAATTTCTATTTTTACTACTTTTGCACTATTTATTTATTAAATTTTCATTTGTATTGGGCATATTTTTTATACTGTTATTTACTCCCCGCCCTGTATTACAGAAGGATGGGGCCACAGGATAGATGTTCTGGGACTGTCACATATTGAGGCACAAGCTGCGTCTGTTGAAGGGGCACGCTGGAATTGTCCTGAGATGCGCTTGTAGGCGCGGGTGTGTGCGCACGTGTGTATGCGACTGGTTAAGCCAAGGTCAACTGTGGGAGGAGTGCCCTGCTTCGGCGGAATGCCCGTTAGTTGCCGGATTATTTTAACTGTCTCGTTAAGTGGCCCTTGAGAAAGCGTGACTAGATAGGCACGCGCTTGCGAGCGACTGTCCGTCAAGTGATTTAAGATCATCGGGTGGGAACAGATTCACGTAACTGTTTGGCAGCGGGCCCTGGAGAACCAACAAGGTGGATGGTTATTAGTGGCAGTTTAAAAGCGTAAAGCCGACGAGTTATGCAGTTCCCTTAGTTCGCGCTGTGGCTGCGGGTTGCTTGCTCGTCTGACCGTCCAATTTTTCCTGCCTGGTTCCCATTCCTTCTGTACAGAATAAGCTGTTCCTTCCACTTTGACCTCCCATGGCGTCTACTTAGCAGCTAGGCCTGAACATCACAGTTCCTAGGGTTTACCTTATTTAACCCCATGCGATAGTGGCCTTCCTTGGCAGTCCAGAACAAACTGGTTAACGTTACCATAGCAAAACGCCACTATTCTGGTATTTGACTCAGCAAAACACACAACCTTCTTACGGATGCGATCCTTCCTTTGTTTTGTGCAGGTATTTTGGCAACTACGGGCACGATAAATGTGAGAATGCTTATCAACATTTTGGCTTCCACATTGGCACTTAACCAGCAGAACACGCCTAGGTTGACCACAGAAAGACATTCTGACGTTTTGAGAATGAGTTATTTTTGCTCGGCAGGTTGGTTAGAGCAGGAGGCATCGACGTAGCCTTATCAGGATAAAGCTTCGCAACTGACTGATCTGACCAGGCTTGCGAGTCGGATTTAAATTCCCCAAAGCATACTCTAACTAGGCCTTCATAGAGCGCGAGCCGCTATTTAACAACTCTTGAAGTTGCACAAGTTGATTTTGGAGGCATTGGGAAAAAGAGAAGTGCGCAGTCGTTTGCATATTAGTCACACACACACACACACACACGCGTGGGTCTTCTCAAAGTAGACTTCAAGTTTATATCCTCACATCTAGAATTGAAATACGTAAGCATATTTTTCTAGTTTGCAAGGTGCCAGTGTACCGCGCGATCAATCCAGTATGTGCTTGTGTGAAGTTGTCGACTGGCGGACTGAGAGTCAGGTGGCAGTGGCTCCTTCTTACTGTGGCCTCTTTGACACTCCTACTCCGTGCGATTAGAGCCAGGTGTGGTGAAACGCTCAGAGGCGTCTGCGGTCATGACATTCAACTGTGCCATCTCCCACCTTCGTTCTTTTTCACTTGGTCCGGGCCCGGATTGGGTGAAGGGGGGTAGGAAGGGCGATATATGGAAATGCAAGTTTATTACCATTTAAAAGCTTATTGGCTGCAGCACCGGCGTCAAGCCAACGAAGTTTCGCGTGACCACGCTCCTCTATCTGCTTCTGAACATCCAATCACAATGGCCGTAGACTGCTATTGGTCAAGCAGTTGAGCAAGCGGCCAGTGACTCACTCTCATATGAACTTTACGCATTCACGCCCACAACACGCTCACAGACAGATGAGCGCGCAGGGCCCGGGGGCTGCCGCGCGTCAGAGCTTCAGATCACCACTGAGTTCCTGTACACGATAAACAACTCCTTCTGGCCTTAGCCCTCTTCTTCCTGTACGAAACTGGACGCGATAATTGTAGCGCTCTGAGCAGACTCACGGCTTGGAAACTATCAGCTCCGACTTCTTAGGTTAATGCCCACTGCCCCAATATCCTGCAACTTCACAGACAGCTATTTCCGGTTCGCCCACCTGAATGCCCTTGACCGACGTCAACGTGCGCGCACACACGCGTGTAAAAACATTCGCGGCTACCGTAGAGTCACTTAAACACACCACCTGTCAGTCGATGCAGCTAGGGCCAGTATACGCGGCACCCCATCGGGCAATGCAACACACCAATCACACACCTCTTGAACTCGCTTGACAAAAGCAGCTGTCACAACGGTCATCTTTGGCAAGGTCTTCGGCGCGTTTGTGCGACCCCTTCAAGCCTGGAAACCTTGGAAAGTCAAAGACAAAAACCCTTGAAAGGGTACAACGATGGGCAACTAAGTTAGTGCTAGGCCAAGCGTACCTTCCATACGAGACATGAATGACCAATCTTGACTTATTTCCTCTGGATTACAGACAGCTGCGTGGTGACCTGATACAGGCATTTCGCATGCTGCGGGATCAAAATTGTTGCCTAGCATCCCACGATTTCTTTGAGCTGGCCACTACTACTAGATTGCGCGGACACCCTCTCAAGCTACGTGTGACTGGGACAAGATTGAACACACGAAAATTTTTCTTCTGTAAGAGGGTAATCCAGGCATGGAATGCTCTACCCGCATACATTGTCATGTCCCCATCTGTGGACACGTTTAAGATGCAGTTGGTTCAGCATAGAAAAAGACATTATCTGTAATGAAACGAGCTAATTATATTGCAGTCTTACTTGTTTAAAAAAAACTGCTTTCTACTTATCAGTAATATGTTTTTAGAATAACTAATTGCAAGTTTCATCCTCTGGTTCGCATGGGCAACGATGGGTGCATCTCCGACAACGTGACCACCGCAGTCATCTCCCCGTGTGACCATTTGGATATTGAACAAGCGCGATGGCCTCCTACTGACGTGATCCAAACCCTTTCAGCAGCAGGACATCCGATTTACATGTTCTCTTCACCTTCACCCACAGGCGACAATATTTCTCCTTAAATTCCACAAATGGCATTCAAAACTAAACTTATGAATGATGCCTAAGGAGTTCTTTTACTGTCTGACCCCCTACCACAGTTACATTACTGGCAATGCCACATGTTCTGCGTGATAGCTATGTACAAAGAGGGAGTTTAAAGGTATTTACCTATATATTTCCCTAATAAAACTGAACTGAACTGAACCCATATATGCACAGGCACTCTCAAGCCTGACTGGACGAAGTCAACACCATTCTTGTCTTCGCTAGTGTCTGCAGTGGCCCTAGCAACCACTTGGAGCCCAAGATCTGACGCGTGGCGCCTTTTGCCTGCGAGACTACTGCCGCTTGCGGTCAGGCGCTAACAGCCGGCACCTGGTCCGTCTCCAGCTCAGTGGCTTTAGCAACTTACGAATACACCTTTCCCGTCTGAACCAACACTGCGCCCTGCTCGCGACGTTCAACCAATCACCATCAGATAGCTGAGAGGTAGCATTCGGCGGCAATCCCGAATTAGTGCCGGGAGACGACGCTTCGGATTCCGCCCTCGCGCGGGGCGGTTGCCACGCCGGCGCCCCCTCACACGGGCCTCCAGGTCGAACGCCCCACTAGACCTATTGGCCACTTTCTCCTTACTCTTGTGTACACAATACAATGCTTCTAAAATTGTGGCCTTCCCACCGTCTTCTCCTCTCTCCGAGGGAACCGGACCTGGAATATTGCAGCTGTTAGGATTGACCGTCTTAGCCTTAACACCTGTAGGTCTATTGCTGTCTGAAACAGCGACTCAGGGTCCTGTGCGCAATCGATCCCTGCCACAAGTGACTTTAGCCTTTTGCTTACAGCTGGCGTTTTGGCCTGAGCATTTTAATGCTCACACCGTGATTAGACACTACAAAACGAATACACCTATAAGTCACTGCGGAGTTGATGCAGGATCGAATCGGTCCCTTGTGAGGAACTTATCGATCTATGGCTTTTACTGCGTCGCAATGGGTTAAGAGGACCTCACAGTTATTACACTGCAGACAATTATTTAAAGAAGGGTATAATATCCTCTCCCAGTTCTCAGAATTTATTGGTTACAAGTATCCTCTAAGAGTTATTGGGACGATGAAATAATACGAATTGACTGGACGCCAGATGAGAAGAATAGCATATTCTGTACAGAGGTAAGGGACCATAGGTTGGAGAAAATGGACACTCGGAAGCCTGTATGACCACCCGCGAGGGCGATGTTCGAAGTGTGACAGTCCTCACAGTGGGGTCCTCTATGACTCAGCCTTGAAGGTGATTGGCCAGATCAGACTGGGATTGGCAGACACTGGTGCGCAGGTGCGAGAGGCGCGATGCTGAGCGTTTCACTCGGATTTGACCCACTACGTAGTCGCGTCATAACGCAGAGGGAGCGAGAGAGACAGAACGGATACTCGTAATCAAACATTTCAAGTACCGAGACGGCTCACTGCTTCTTACACGTATTTAATCAATGCGAAAGATGGTTAAAGGTCGAAGGCTGGCCCAAAGGGGATACAATAATGGAGAATTCTTCCTAGTCCATTGGTGGCATGCATCTCCTGTTGAAAAAACATACTACACTACTGTCTTGCTATCTCCTTCCCTCTCCCTCTGTAGTTGTTCTTTCTGCCCGACACCCACCTAACGATTGAGGTCACAGACGAGGCCACTCAGAGCAAGCCCTTGCGTGAATGTACTTTTCGGCCTACCTCCGACCAAATGCAAACTGGCGCATGAGACACTCAACACCCACGCAAGTGTCTACCTTCGTGCGGTCCAACCAATCACAATCAAGGCCGCGAGAGAGAGGATTCGGCTGCCACCCCATGATCACTGACGCCAGAACTCCCTTGGCTTTCTGCCCCAACGCGTGCCCGACGTCACGCCGCTGCTCCCTCACACGGCTCTCACGGTCGAAGGCACGCTAGACTGAGTCGAATTTCCTATGAAATATTCTCCAACTCATTCTGTAAACAATATATTGTTCCTACTTCTCTGAAATTCCAAGACTTCTCTTATTTCCTAAGGAACCGGGACTGGAAGATCGCAGCCGTTAGGGTTTAACCTTAGTAGCCTTAACACATTTGCGATATATCCGTCGCCACTTTTTATGAAAAATACATAATATGTTCTTAATAGTCTATAAAAACGTACGATTTTCCTCACACGAAAGCATTTATTTTATAGACTGCAAACCGGTAAACGCAAAAGCAGAAACAAATCGGGGTCAAACATGTTCGGTAATCGAGAAAAACTATTTTAAAAATCCAAATATGCATTTCTTTCCCGTATAAATTTCGAAGAAGACGTGTCTTGCTACCCAGTTGTTACAAGGAATAATATGCTGGCTTTCTTTTTCTAAAATAATAAATTGTAACGTATTGTGCTTATCGTCTCCCAAAGAAGCAGAAGAAGAAGAAGAAGAAGAAGAAGAAGAGGGGGCGGGATTGTGGACAAAAGTATATTTGAACTGACTTTTCGTAAAACTTCTCGCATCCATCTTCAGAATGTTGTAGTTGTAGTCTAGTGGTCTTGAGTAAATCGGCCGTGCCATCTGCCTCGTATTATATCCATGGTGGACGCGCGAATTTTGATCTGCCGGTTCGTCGCCGAATGCATTTGGTCTCCCGGAGGTTGGCTGCAGGCGGGCTTGCGTGACCTTCGTCTCCTCTGCGGTCGGCGTAGTTGTAGGCAAGTCATTATGTTTGCTGGCCTTCCCACGTCAACCGGCGGACTGATCACTCGGTGCTGTTCGCTTGAGTTCTTCTTCGCTTCGCGGGGTTCGAGGATGAGACTGTTTGATACTGGCCGCATGACCTCCGACCTCCGCCCCTATTTTCCGTGAGCGTAGGCTCTCGGTTCTGCGTGTTAGTTTGTCCTACTGGTCCTGGCCGAGTTGATCCGAGCCTCGTGCAGAGCGCCTGGCAGGCAAGGTTCACTTCTATAGCCCTGTTGATTGTGCTACTGGAGGACCAAATTTCGAACAAATGCATTTCAAATCAATTTAAAAAGTGTAAACTATATGAGTTGTCAGTTTTTACTGGGTGTGGTTTTCGTATGCGGCCGAAAAGACATCTATTAAAAAGCCTGCATCCTGGCTGCAAAATTACAGTCCTCAATTAAGCCATCCTCCCTAATCATAAACACATTTCCGAATTTTGTTCAACACCCCAAAAGGCTAAAAGACAATATTTTTTTACCAATAACTACGAAGTCCACATAATATATGTGCTTCGTTGAGCTTATAGATGAAATCTGATTCGGACTCGAGTGCATGTTAAGAAACGGCAGCATTTAAGCATGATAACCGTGAAAGAAGCGCAGATTTGCTGGAATGCCGTTTCAGTACATGGCGAAGTAAGCCTCTACGCTTATCTCGCGAAGACCCCCCTCCCTTCCCTAGTAAACGCGGTAACTATCGCTGACAAGAAAATAACCTCGCCCACATAGCTCCTTCCTGTGAGTGCAAATGCAAGTCCTGGATCAGAATAAGCGTATACCAGAAGGAAAGTCTGTTTGGTCTTACCGACGTCCTGCGATGTGTCCCAAACGGAGTGATGTGCAGAGGGACGGTGACTTGAAGACGCACCCTCTTCACACTCTCACCCAGCCGAACCCGACTGACAGGACAAAACATGCTGTCTTCGCGTGCAACACATACACACACCTGGTTCACGCAAAAGGGGTCAGGCTTTTCCAGAAAAAAGAAATTAATGTCACCGAGGCTACCTTTGTTCGATGACTGTTGATGTTTATCTCCTTCCGTTTAAAATGGATGTGCGTTTGCCAAATTTTTTTTTCTAATTTTGAGTTTTTTACGATTGTGTGGTGTTCATTCATAATACATCGTATCCGCCAATTTATTAATGCTGTCCCTGATATGCACAGCATGATCCAGGTCTATTGCGAAATTCTACGAGGGCTATGCAACCCCTTCCTCAAAACATAGGCAACAACGTATTTTTCGCTAAACAAGATAAAAACAGCATTCCGTTTGTAAAACTCGAATTCAGTTCTAGCAGTCGGTAGGTTTCAAATCATGAGGCAATTTGGAAACTTTTTTAAAACCGAAGGAAACCCTTCCTTTAAGAATAAAATTTAAAGAACGCATAAGTTGCCATCAAATAAGTACAAGGGAGATTTTTTTTCGTACATGCCTTAGATAAAATATACTTTAATTGTTCAAGGCAGTCAAAATTATTATAAAATGCAGACTATATAGGCAGCCATTTTTCACAGAATCGATTTTTTCGCAGCGGTCAGGAAGAAGTTTATCACAGAGTCGGCATCCTAGAGTGACTGAAAATAACTGAAATTGCAACCCTACTCGATGTTGGTTTGCGAGTGATTACCGTTCTTTTTCAAATTGCGGATAGTTGCTTGCAGCACTCGCCATGCCGTACTTGCTTTCTTGGCTCTCTGATACAAAAAGGTTCCGGACCTCTGACATAGCTGTTGGTTACGGAGACGTCTGTGGTCTACTGTCACTTTCATTGTCTCTTCTGCCTAACTAAGCATCGCGTTTGGGCTCCCACGCAAACCTAACCGAAGCTTCAGAAAGTGTACTCGGGTGCTACAGATTGTTAGCTCTGTCTCATGTATGTTTCGCCTATGTGTTGGACGTAGAGTAGGCCGGGGGGGGGGGCTTTTTGGAGGCAGCAGGCTGGCCTCAAAACGGACACCATCATGATTAATGCATGCTAGCTCATTGGGCGCACACAGTCCGCACTGAAGTAGAATGCTGTTACATGTCCTTGTGCGTTTTTGTTGAGCACGTTCCTGCATGCGACGTGTGCACCGCCTGCACGTGTTTCGGGCCGACGACGCGTCACTTACACCCGACCGATTCAATGACCAAGTTTCCGGTCAGGCAATCATATGACTCCACGTCCTTCCCCCACGCGTTCATGTGAGCTGCGACCTATAGGTCTGACTGCACGAGGCAGATAGCATTACCGGCAACAACAAGGGAACTGAAATGGCCATTTCTGGTTTATTATCCGTCGTCAGTCAGTCATGCTCAGACCCAAATGGCGTCTCACCCGAGCCTCGAACTCGGGACCTCTTTGATCAGAGTCAAACGCGCTAACCATTGAGCCACGAGCTCGTTGTCTTTTCGGATTAGGTAGAGGAATACTGACACTCAATGATGAACGTTTGCCCGACAGAACTCATCTTTCCCACTCTGCTTAGGGCCCCACCAGAGGTCTGCGACGCAGATACCACATTATATTTTTTCCCACATGGACTGAGGCCAACATACTAAATGAGGCTAGTCTACTAACGCGGAATTATCTTTGGATGGATTGAGGTCAAGCCGCTGTAGATTGAGGCCAGGATGGTAGGCAAGCTGGGCACGTTTGAGCCTGTTAAGAGGCACGTCGAAAACTGCCTTCACGCGAGGTCCTTGCTCTGAGAGACCTCGTCTGTGGCGTCACGGTTGAGGAGGGCATCAGACAGCAGCGGCACAACACATACTACCTCTGTTAGGCAACCTATTTCTGGGCATCAAAAGCTTATTCTAACCGGCCCTGGGCGAAAGGCCGAGTGAGTGCGCCTTGCTTGTTGTGTTGCTTAGTGTGACGGCACAGCCGACCAGATGGATAGGCAGTCATCGATTGGCTGGCGCTTGTGCAAGGCTTGCTGCGGCGAGAGGGGTGAGCGTACGGCTTGTGGCAGCGGTTGCCGTGTGCGCGTCGACCAAAGGCAAACAGCGTGAGTCAACCGCGGCAGGCTGACACAGTACCCCCGGCAAGACCGAAGGCGGTTGTAGTGGACGCCGAAGGCAGGATCGAAGCCACTGGTAGAGAAAGGAAAGGAAACAAACGAAGGGACATTAGTAAAAGATGAAGAAGTATGTACGTACCAACGGTAGAGTTTGAAGAGTTGGTGTCGCTGGCTTATGAGAGCCAGGTTGTTGGGACGGTTGTGACTCGCATAAGTTTCCGTGCTGTCATGCGTGAGTCGTGTAGGAGATTGGGCATCTCGACTACGTGTGAGAGAGCTATGGTGGCTGTGTTGAACTTCGACGGCAAATCCGTATGCCATGTCAGTGTGGGTTGCGTTGAGTTGAGGGAGGGAGGGTGGGTGGAGGTATACCGTTGGCAGGAGAAGGAGCAAAGTTGCGAAAGGAGTTGAGGAAAGGAGCACTTAAAGCAAGAACACCTCTTCGGGATGAGGAAGGAACCAAAGCCTGGGTAGACGGGCTGTGAGCAATTGAGCATCTCCCTCTTGCTTCGCGACAGGGTGTCGGTGATGAAGTTCTCCATTTGGCGGTCACAGGGATAACACAGGAAAAATATCAATTGAAGTTGAGGGAGGTTGGATGTTGATTGAGCTCAGCCAGATCAGAAGTTGAGAGTTCATATCACGTCGGGGTCACCATTATTGCAAAGAAGTTGTTGGAGCTAAGCCGTTTGAACCCTAACTACTGCCATCTTCCAAGCCCGGTTCCTTAGAAGAAGATTGAAGTCGTAGAAGCCAAAGTAGAAGGAGATTCTTTTCTGTACAGAATTAATAGCAGGATATAGCAGAAGGACCTCCTACCAAAGTGACTTCATTTCAAAGCGAAACGCTGCCTAATGAGACTGGGAGGTTGATCGCTCGCTCGCAAATACGGATTCCGTCTTTTGAGTGTGCTGACGTCCATGGTAATCAATTTGAGGACAATAATTTCTCAACTGAAGCAGCACTGCACTGCACCGATTTCAGTTACAACAAATGTCACGTACGCACTCGGTAACTGACAGCGACCACCCGCTGCAACTTGCTACTGCCCTTCCATCAGAGTGACTAATCACCCCTCCCGAGGCCCACAACATGTGCAATTCCCGATCTGACGAGGGTTTGTCAGCAGTACCGCTGACACGTCTGCGGCTTTTTACTGCCCCGCAAGTGCGATTTCCGCCGAAGTCGACGAAAATGAGTTTGTATGAAAGTTGGCGAGGCCCTTAGGCGGCAAGTTGGCTTTCGCGTGCACCTAGCTTTGATTCTCATGTGTGCGGGTTAGGCACATCTGGGAGGAAGGGAGGAGAGTGCGCACGTGTGTGAGAATTTTCTGGGAGGGGAGAAAAGGGGGAGGTTTATTTATTCTTCAAAGCGCACACCGGGCATCCTCATCAGCAGACTCGCAGGAAGTATTCCTACTTCGCCTGCCAACAGGGAAGTCGATCGGACTTCCCTTGAGGGCAGGCCCACACGCCTTCAGTATCAATTACTGCGCGTAAGGAGGTAGCAGGTTAGACCTTATTCATCAAAGTTAGACGGTAGCAACTGCTGTCTCAGTATCCGCGGTTCACCCGGTGAACTTTTGAAACTAAGGAGCGCGGCCCAATCCTCGCCTATGCATGACACCACGCCTGGCTCGGATCCCAACTGAGTGGAAGGGCGTGAGGCGGCCGTTGCAGCCTGACTGTCAGTCCGCTAGTTGGTCACTCCGCACAACAGAACACGCACAGGACTGACCCCACGGTCTGAGTTTCCCATCAGTGTGCAACCTTCCAAATCACGAATTTTTGCGCAGCCTGATAGCATCAAACGCGTCAGATTTTTTAATGTGCGAAAAAAAACACTGCACCATTGGCCTCGCTCTCTCCCCCACCGCCAGCATCTGACCACTGTCTGAGCCGACCAGCTGTCTTGACAGGGCCTACAAGAGTGCCTTTGTGTGAGTCAGCTTCGAAAGCTGATTGGTCAGTGTGGTAGCAGATCAGGCCCGTTGAGTCATGCCCGCACAGTCAAGCCGCCCACACCGTGCGTCGAGCAACCGAGACGACCGCCCACACAGCGTGGACAGTGGCCGCAGTCGAGCGGCTGCCAGAATGCCCAGGCGCGCACAATACGCCAGGAGTATTATAGAAAGATGGAAACCTTATAAATACGCCGGAGTGGGCAAGTTGAAGGACCCCGCAAACCCCGATGTCTTTGTGTGATGCTAAATAAAGCCTTTGCCAAGAGAACAGCTATCTTGTCTTCTTCTGCCTACCGCTCGGGTTCTACTATCTGGGCTATGCCAATGAGCCGTTGTGTGTTGGGAAAAAACATGTGACCCAGAAATTGTTTCGGGTAGCTTTTCTGGTTGCTTCCTTCACGAGAAAGTAAACGGTGATACTATTGCAGTGGCTTAAGTTATTATCTAAACTGCTTGCCTCTGCAATATTTAGGCATGGTTCCGTGGGTAAGAAGAGAAGAAATGAAACGCCAGATGGGATAGATAGTATATTCTGCACAAAGTTACTGGAAACTAGAGACTGTGTGAAGTTGACAGTCGGACGAGCGCGCATCCGCAGCTCAGAGGGCCACGTCCAAAGTGCGAAATTTCTAGAGCCATCAGAGCATTTAAAGCGTGGTCATGCATGCAGAAGCCAAAGGGAAATGATTGGCTGGACCGGGTTGGAGTAGGTGAGTCCATCTCCAAGAAACCGGTGAACCAGTGCCAGGAGCTTCAACACACACCGGCCGCAACCGTGCAAGGACATTTACAAATCACGTGGACCTACTAGGCACATGTCCATATGGAATTCATCGATTGCGCAGGGTTAAGGATAATAAGGTTAACCCTAACGGGTGCGATCTTCCAGACCCGGTTCCTTAGGAGAAGAGAGGAGTCACAGGAAGGCTTGATTAATAGGACGGGTGTATGCTTTACAGTGGGAGGTTTGACCCGGATTGGCAGGCGTCTGACGGTGGGAGCGCGGAATAGTTTATTCTATATATAGAGGAGTTGATAATAAGGAGGAAGAACTTTGACTTCGGAGCACATGACTAGCGAGGAAGCTAGCCGGGTACTAAGAGCCAACTGAGCAGCAGGCATGTCAGCGGCCACAGCGAGCAGTCATTGTCTGGTCGGCTTTGGAGGTTATTGGCCGGACAGACTGCATCGATCTAGGCGTGCATACGTCTTATTCGCCACCGGTCGGAACCAGCTTTGTGGCATCTGAGATTGCCTGTTAAAGAGGCCGCCTTTGGTGCAGGCGCACTCGTTAGCAACGGCGGGCCTCGGCGCATGCTTGCCTATGTGGAGTGAGTCACCACAGTACCATCGTATTTGCAGATTGCATCGAAATTTCAAAAACCATTGGCTTTATTGATAACGACCATAAACAATAAGAAACTGTTGATAAACTAGCTCTCTGATCCACTTAGTGGCTCCCGATGTTTAATTCAGTTGACACAGTTGTGAAAAATTCGCAGCCTCACTCTCGGGGGTCGCACCCAAACAGCAGGGGAGCCTTTTGCGTTAGCTAGGCTCTCCCATTGACCTATGAGACTCACCGTATCTCGTGAATTCAATCACAGTCGGGTCGATTTTACCCGCCCAACTTACCGAGCGTTTGGAATCTACCATTAAAAAACAGCAAACCACCTGCCCAACCAGGATTTCCTAAGCAATAATGTAGACTCCACCAGATTGACTACTAGGCGCACCTAATTGTTAGGGTGTTTTGGCAGATTTTCGTAATTCAGTTGACACAATTTTGAAAATTTCGCGACCTTAGTGGGATTCGAGTCCACAAAAAGTGTAGCCCTATGCTTGGAATCCGTGTGGAGGCGTTTTCTCAAATACCGGCACTGAATGAAAGTTCTTTCGGTGAAAGCACGCACAAAGATCCAGGTATTTGGACAGCTCCAAACTTACTGTCTTCTCAAAATTATAAGAGGGTCGTTTAAAAGGCGGCGATCACCATACACTGGACCAGGTCTGCTTCCATAGTGTTTCCGCCCAAACTGCTTGCACGGACCATCAATACTTTTGGTATACCGCATTTAGAATACGGAATACCAGCATGGATGCCGTGATGCCATCGAGCAGGTGCAACGACGGACAACCAATTTGGTGTTGGGCAAATATACCCAGGGGGATCACCAAACTTTCAAAATATGCCTTAGCTCAGTAAAACAGTAATGGCATGAATTAACCCTCAATAAAGAATTCAGTAACGTTAATTAAGATTGGTAGTCAAAGTATTCTTAAATAAGCCCACGGAAAGTTTAGTATGCTTTTTGAGAATTTTAGGCTACATCTGAGACAGGTCAGCAGTTTTGCGCCATCTAGATATGTGATCAATCTCACCCGACACAAATAACAATTGGCAAAAGGGTGCTTGAAAACAGTCTTCTTACCACGGATCGGCTAGTCAAGATCAGGAGGAGAACCGGAAGGATAATCGCCTTAAATTCCATTCGGAAAGGCAGACGGCCGCAGGTTCAGCCACACGTGCTGCGGATGGACTGCCGCAAAGGAACTGTAAATTTCGAGCGACCGCACCATAACCCCAACTGTGTGTCCTCGGTTTGTTTACACTTGCTCAAGGTCAGGCACGTCACAAACCTGCGGTCATGCAATATTCAATAATTGTCGTGCTACTGTAATCAAACTAAGTAGCACTTTTATGATTGAAACCTGTAACGTGTAAGTGAGCAGACCCTCAGTTCCCGCCATGTTAGTTTTTCAGCGCCTGAAGGGTTTACTATCACCCTAGCACTCACCAGCACTTATATTGACATCTAAGCGACTCGATACATGATCGCTCCAACCATCGTATTGACAGTACTGAAGATATCATACTCTCTTATTCGAGTGTACGAAACTACGGTCTGATTCTGTGATTTATAATTTGAGGAGAGTCTCTCATAACAACACCTAGTCCGGGCACTATGCACATGTCCATGTACCGTTAAACTCCAAACGTAATTTAGTAAGACGTTTGACGCAAAGGGCAAAAAGTATTTGCGCGACCGATAGCGTCAAAGAAGAGCTTAAGATTGTGTGCTTTTCGACAAAATGGGTATCCTAGTCGATTTATTGCTAAGACGAGAGCTGAAAGGTCGCTGAACGCCTCGGTGTTAAAAGCAGAGAGAAAACTTATTGAAATCAGGTCCCATTTCAAGGGAGTGTACCAAGCGAAATTCTAAGGAGGTGCCTCAGTCAAGCTATACCAAACATCTTCCCGGCAGCCGACACCAGTGTACTGTTCTCAACTACTCTCATCCTATACGGAGAGATCAAGGACAAACTGCCTTCCCAGACCAGTGCATATATTCATGTATGTGCTCTTGTGTGGCGGAATGCATTGGTGGCTCAAGCTGACGTTGCTCCAAACGAATACGATAAAAGCTTCCAGTATGCTTCTTGAAGGGCCAAATAAAGAGCATTAAAAGTTCCATGCGAGAGCATGTGGGAGACTCACATCATCACGTGGATGTAACAGAGGCTTTTCAAGTGACCTACAAGGTGCCCCCAAGCTATGCATCATTTCTTAGTCAGTGTCTGTTGGGCTTGGCTGAAGCGTCTGCCATCAGGCTACGCAAACCGGTCCTTTGCTCCTAAAGGAACTTCGCAACGGCGCCGCAGTTACCACGGCCGAAAGTCATCATTTTAACCGCCCGCAGCTTATCACCTCTTTCGGTTACTAGTCCTGCCTGACGCCAATCGGATTATTGGCGCTAATTTTGTTTTCCTATCTTACCAACCCTCAAAACCGCAATATTTTTTTCGATTAACCCGTATACTTTATTGAGTTAAGTGCAACGTAAATGCACAGAACTGAAAAGGATTTATCGAAAACAAACGTGTGGTCGCCAACTTATCTTTTGAAATTTTCAATGGGAATTTTCACATCTCTGATTGTTTTACCGTTTGCACGGCACATATAGACCATATAATCAATCCAGGCTGTCAGAGATCACGGCCCTGTTCTGATGTAGCTGAAAAAAGTGTGTGCGATTGCTCGTCGAACATGCATACCCCTCGCTAACCGCCAAAGCCTCATTTGTGCAGATACGGACTACTGACATCTGAATACTGATTGATCCTTCCCTGTGCACCTAGAACAGTTATGAAGGATCAAACTAGATCCGGATATGATTGATACTTCCGCTCTCATCACGCGAACATTCCCTTAATACAAGCAAACATGCGATTCGCAGGCCGCCACATCATCCTATGTCAACACCGCAGGGCTAGATGATTATTGTTGACGCAATGAATCAGCGCACACTCAAGGCATTTATCCATTTCTAGTGTACGTTTAGATTTTGCAGCAAAACCCTGTGCACACACAAACTTTTTCTGGTACTGTTCTGTAAGTATGTCGCTGATGATGAATCCGTGACAGATTTCGAAACGTCGGGCGAATAACCATATTGGCCCCGCGATCGAGCCGTCTTCTACTTCCGAACATTCCCTTGCCAGACATTTGAATCTGCTTGCTTCTTTGCATGCATTATGGAACATAGCAAGTGTTCTTGGATGCGTTTTAAAATCTCCACAAATGCAATTAAGGGAAGTTGATGTGTGGGGGGCTAAAATACGTCATCCCGTAATATTTTTCACCCCAAAACGTTCATGAAAACATCGGAACTGTAGGTACGCAAACGCAGTCCTATGACGCCTGAGCTTATGAGTGTAACCGAACCACGTCAAAGTACGACGAAGCACTGCTTCGGGGTAGGTTTGTGGCAGTACGTGCTCAACACCACTGTGCTGACTCATTTTGCATTCGTTCGCCAACCTCCCCCCTTCTACGCGCTTTCTTGGTCGATCACTGCGAGCAGAGTCTGCGTGGTCCTGTCCGCCTCATGCTTCCGATTGATTCGATACTTTATTCGCGCTTAGCTTGAGGCCAACTAATGCGTGCCCCTTTATTGATTGGCTGCAGGTTACAGGGAACACTTCCGGGAGGCACGGGACACTGACTGATATAGCTTGCCTGAAGACCCAGCTGGTAACTGAAACTGTAAGGATGCCAGCCGGACCAAATGCTAGCAACGTTTGGAGGCTTTTCTAAGGAGTCCAGCCTAGACAAATGTCTTTGTTGGTTAACTCTGACCGCATAACAAGCGATGACTTTACACGCGGGATGACCTTAGACGCACGCACACGAGCGTATGCAAGGCACAAAGCCCGAGTGTTAACTGGTCGCGTGATTGTATCCCAATGCGACCAACCAGGCCACAAGAGAACGTGCAGACAATCTCTTTTATAAGCCACCGTTACCCCTGATAGAGAGAGTTGCAACCGCAGACGCGTGGTGACGCCAGTCCACTTCCAATGCCGGGCTCGACCCGAGGCGGGACACAAAGAGTTGCAGACACACCGGATAGCGAGGACGCTGGAGATCAACCCAGCGAGACAACAGCCACCCGAGACTGCTCCTCCGGGTTTTGTACACAATAAACCCTCATCCAGTTGGGATACAGAATTATGCCCTTCTTATTATGTTCTTCCTCGGGGATTTCAACAGGGCGTAATTCAACGGTGACACACGTCAGATATAATCATTATGAAATAAACGACGCCAAACTCTTCGTTATAACAGTAACAACCCTGTGTAAGCTCTATTCTCGCAGTAAAAAGCTGATTCAGCCCAGTCTGTTTTACCTGACTTCTAGTGTGGGAGAACACCGTTCTGTCGACAGTTCAACCCTAGACAAATGAATGAAAATGATTGCAGTCTGGACGCATTCTTAACGGAATCCTTGTGCGTCTATTGGTTTAGCTGTCGATACGCCTGCCAAAGAGACAGGAAGTGTCGTCTAATAGGCGAATTATGAGTGTTTTCGGCGTTCTTAGCCAGCGACGGATTGTACTCTTTCCGTAAGTATTCGTTAAGTCCCGCTCCCCTCCATTTAACAGTACAATAACAATCTTTCTCCTTCTTTAACACTTTACATATTACCTTGCCGTTATACCCCTTCGTCATTTATGTAAATCTTAATTACTTGACATTTTATATTAGTTAACACCATACTCTTTATCTTATACTTGATTGTTCCCCATTCGGGTAGTTGCGACCCCTTTTTCTTTCTGTTAAAACCCTTTTATTCGTTTAAATGCCCTATACTGGTCCCGCGAAGATTCATATTATCTCGCTGTCTCGGACTTGGAAACTTTGTGTGTAAGAGTAATATATATGTTTTCCCTAATCTCCAATTAAAGACCCGTACTCGACTTACCGATACCGTTATCGCTTAAAACGCCACACGTATACTCAAGTTAACAAATAAGAACCAGGCCGGCCTTACGCATCTGGTTTATTATAGAATCCCAATTCTACGCGGATGATCTGACTGCAAGACATAGGACGCTGGCTGGTGTGGCGGACAGCCACAATGCCTGTTACTCCTCCATTCTCCAAGGTTCACTCCCCCAAAGCCAAGCGTCATCACAACCAACTCTTCCAATGCTTCCTTTCCCTGGTGACCCCGCCCTCTGAGGCTTGACCTCACAGCTGCTTCTGGCTAACCTATAACAGTTGCGCCAGCGGCCCCTTTCCTTCGGCTTTCCAGCGGCTCCCACAGTTGACCTCAGATTATTCAGTCACGCACACACCCACGCACACACGCGCGTCCAAATAAGCACGCCTTCCTTCAGGGCCACTTAAAACACCACCTCTTTGACCAACGCATCTGGGGGCCTTGCAGGTGACACCCCCTCGGGTAATTGCAACGCACCAATAACGGGACATTTGAATTTCCTACGCAATCCTGCTGAAGCAGCTGCCACCACTGTATCATGTCCTCTCAGGTCTGGCTGGACGCAGTCAGCCCTAGGCCTGGCTTCGCCAGTGGCCACAGCAATTGGGAGTTCTGCACACAACAAATCATTCCTTTTGGTGACTTCTGCCCTTTTACTTCCAACTTGGGATTCGGTCTGATGATTGTAGTGATCCGAGTACACCGACTACTCAGACCGCTACCACCTTTCTCATGAAACCACGTCGGCTTGTGTCTCCTAGGACTACACAGATTAAATGAAATACGGTTACGTGGTTGAGTGGACTACATTGAGCATGTGTTTGGATGTAGTTTGGGAGTAAGATTCCATCGTCATTTGCGAATAACTAAATTGAAAGGAGTTCGGTCTCCACACTGTGAGTTCCGTTCGCGTATGAAAACTGGAGCATGATTCGCAAGGGCTTATTAAAATTCCACATCGCTTCGACTCATTCAGGAACATAAGTTGGTGATGCTGCTTCTAGAATTCGCGGTTAAATGAGAAGACAAGGGTGGGGCAAACTATGGAATAAGAAAGAAATTAAAGCCGCTTGTATTTGTCTACAGAAATGAAAGTGTAGGGGAACAGGTTACCTAAAGAACCTTGCGTTAGCTGAAGGCAGCCTTTATAGGGCGAGTTAAACTCGACCTCTGTAAACAGTTGAAGCACGTTGTTAACCAAACTTTGCTTTTGTAACATTCAAACCCTGATTTTCAGACTACTCTCTCTTTTCCCGTTAATGTTTATCCACTTTTACTTCACACGACGTGTTTTAACTTGCTCACATTATTGATTAGCCTACGTGGCAAACTACTATGACCTTGTTGTTTGCATCGATTTTTCTGCGTAAACTTACTCACTAACTTACTTACTAACTAACTTACTTTTTTGAAGACTTTTTGTTTAGGAATATGTATATTAATATAAAAAGCAGGCTGAAAAATATTATGGAACAAAAAATAAAAAAAAAGGTTTCTTTCGGCGCTTTTTCATAATTCCTTGCTACCCGAACGCAGCACTGTGGAGTTCATGGATGGTGCTGGTAGCCCGTACGACCCGGGCGCACTATCATCCCTATCATTGCGTCATATGTCTGAAAGGAGGAAATATGTAAATTCAGACATATATAGGGAAACGTAACATAACATCGAATGACAAGGTTAAGTGTATAAGTTGACTCACTAAAATGGCTTGTTGATTGTGGACCCCACCCTCTATGCCGATGATGCCGATCGTGGGTACGTTTGAAAATATGTTACCATCCCCACATTGCAGGCTAGAAGAAATGACCTGCCAATACGATGACAGTCGTCCCTTTTGCTGCGCAAATCATCATCACTCGTTCTACAATGGGTAATCTCCCCATAAACGACCTCAGTGTCATGCTCACCTTCGACGAAATACCACTCACAACCGTAGTACGCATTCACGTTCTTAATTTGTTTAATAAAAGCCCTAGCAGGAGCATCGCAAACTTCTTCCGGACGCGCGTCCGCCGCTCGCGGAGCATGCAAAAAATCGATGAGCCAATCACCTATCGATTACGTCATTATCCCAGCCAATGACAACCAGGCACGCGTGAAGCGCGCGTTTGCATATTACGCTAACGCGCGCAATGCTATTAGGGTACGTTACTCTTGTTATGCAGCGGGAGGCAGCAGCTGAAGAGCACTCGCAAAATTATTAATTCTATTAAATGCTGACATCCTTGCATGTTTGAAACATATTCGTGAGACGAACAAAGTACACTAGCAGCTTTTAAGCATTTGTTCCCCGGTACAAATTTAAAGCAGACATAAACGGCAGGATTTATTGATATCGATAAATTTAATGACAGCTTCTCAGCTGCACCATGTCGCTGCATGAGGAAGATAACGAGGAGACATAGAACAGTTGGGAATTGCACAGAAATAATGACAAAACGGCAAGGAACGTGGGTCATTCAGCGACAAGATGCAGCTGAGAAGTTTTCGCGAAATCTATTGATATCAATAAATCCTGCCGTTTATGCCTGCTTTAAATTCGCCTGATTTGCCAGTGATATGTATTATGCTGAATGTTAATTAACAGATATTATTGCAATAAGCATAGGGCATGAATTGCGTAAACACCCACCCCTGCGAAAGACGAGTCCAGGAGGGACGGTACCCAGACGATGTATGAGTTCCTCTGCTAACAAAATGTGAGTGATAGTTCTTTAAAACAAAAATATAATGCAACACCTTCTGTATATTTATAACCTGCTGGACTTTGCCCCGAAGGGCTGCGACTAAACTGGGGTCAAAGGAGCCGTGACTCGTCTTAGGGGTCGTTCGACTTTTATTTCTAGTGCAGTTCAGGTCTTTGCAGTACATATAGCGTGGTGAGGTTCGGTGAATGGATCTTGCTCCTGCAAAAACAATCAGTCAAGTAAACTACTTCTCATTGAATGCTTTCAGAAGAATACAATAAGCAAGTTAATTTTGTAGTATAGGCTCGGAGGCCCTTGTAACTGCAAACTTAGTGCTGTGATAAAAATAAATACAAAGTAGATAGACAGCGGGATAGTTTAGTGTAGTAGGCAGATATTTTAATATCCACCAACATCTCGTCATGTTAAAATAATAGTCAATGCTCTCTGAAACATGTGGTGATCTAAGGAGGAAGCAATAAAAAAACTCTTCTAATGAAAGCTGAGAGAGAGAGAGTTCAGCGGAGCCCCACTTTAAAAAAGTAAAACGTAGGAGAAAAAACTGTTTCTATAAAAATGTAGGGGTTTGTTGATAGGATTGTTGGAATACAATGGGACAGGACTGTTAATGAGTATATGAGGATTCGAAACGCTTCTTGTCTTTGGAGAAAGCATATAGCAGCAGAGGCTACTGTTCACCACTGTAACACCGCCCGACTGGCTCCGGGATCAACCATCAGGGAGGCAACACAGGAGGAGGTCATGGCAGCACTACCTAATCAATCCCATTTGTCATTACTATTGAAATGTTTTTCAGTAGTCGTGTTTGTGGCCACAAAAAAAACATAGTTGCCGCAGCATAACCACGCTGGCTGCAGACTGCTTGCCGCACGCATGCAGTGTTCGTCTGCGATAAACTTGGCACCTGTGTTCTACTGTACCCGATGTCGTTGTTTTGACCTCTGGCGTGTTAGCGGCTTTGGTTCCACATTTTTCGGGGCGTTCGTTTCACCAGTCGCACCGTCTAGCAGGGATCGACGTGGGGTCCCTGCTATCTGCCTCCCATCCTGAAAAGTATAATTATGGGGTGTTAAGTCTAGCCGATTACACCAGCGGGTAGGTGAAGGCTTGGCTTTAGGGTTGGGCTTGGTGTTATTTTTAGCGTTAGGCCTATTTTAGGTGCTTTGGATTAATTTGAGGGCTAGTTTTCCATAGGGCCTAGTGTTCGTTTATGGGTTAACTTGGATTAGCTGCAATTATTTTTTTTAAATTTTTTTCATTTTCTGAGACAGTGTAGTAGTGCACACACTTTTTCATCAGTTTTAAAATCTCAGTCACCTAGAAGAACACTTCCGTTGTAGGTGTACATAGATGTATATTTTTTGCCCTGATAAAAAAATCATGATTGCACTGTATTTGCATTTGCGCCTTTTTGTTATAACCTTGTGCGTTCCTGTGTCAACACTGGTTATGTTCCCCAGTTAATTTTTAGACAGAGAAGGCAGAAAAGGATAGCAGATATTACTTTACTGTCAGTTCTACCAGTAAATCAGCTCTGTTTCCTGTGTGTCCAGCAGCGTGTCTTTTGTCGTCCGGCAGCAGCTAGTGTTCTGTCGTCATCTCGGCCAACAGCGTCCCGTGTCTCCAACAGCCATGTCCTGGGTAGCTTACAGCAGTATCTCGGGTAGTCTGCAGCGTCTTCAGCAACAGTGTGTGCCACCTGTCCGTGGCGTCGTGTTTAAGGACCAGTAGCCTTTGTTCTCTATTGGCCCCTCCGCTAGTAACCCACGCGAGGAGCTATCGTGCGTCAGTCATCGTGACGGTTGGCGCGCGCGCGCGCTTTGCCCCTGGCCAGGTATGACCTCACGGATAATAGACCCTGGCCTTGGTTCTCGTGTCCTCAGGACGCCCCGAGTTATGCCTCGGCCATTCTAACACTTTAATATTTGTGTTGCCGCAAATATTATCGAACCTTTAACTTACGACATTAGTCCTATGGTCTCTGGTCGTTTAACCTTCTGTCTGTTGATGTTGCTATCCCTTTTCCAAGAATCAAAGTTCTTCTTTCGGTAGTCCTGCTGCCACTGACTACCAGCAGGTTTCATTCAACAAGGAGAACCAACTTACTGCTCGTATGTTTATTGAAAAAAACGTTTTATCAACTATACACCATAATATTTAAGCCGCTTTCCTGGTTCTTTTTGCTTTTCTCCGTATGCCCCACAAGAAAAAACCTAATAAGCACAGTTCCCCTATTGTGTAAGCTCATTCCAACTATCTTCCATTCGCGTAATGTTAAGTTTAAACACTCAGAAGGCATTACCAGAAAAAAAATTAACGCTGACTCGGATTGTAAACTAACGACAATAATCCTGTGCGTGAGGAGCCAGATTTACAGTAAATTTAAAAAATACTGCGTAGATAGTTAGAAAGAGTGCCAATACAAGCGAACATGCGAGTCCCAGGAAGTAATTGAGAAGAATACGACTCGAGCGCTGGGGCAATGCATTTATTCGCCTGAAGTTTCCATATCCGTCGCGGATTCATCATCAGAGACATAATCACAGCACAGTACCAGATACAGGTAGTGTGCGCACAGGAGTTTTGCCGTATAAGACCTTTAAAATTTCAACGTGTGTAAAAAACAAATAACTGTCTGATGGGATTGCTGAGTCGCAAAGTCAGGCATAGGATGACGTGGTGGCCTGTCTGTTCCTCAAATATTGATTTTTTATGATAAAACTGAGTCTCAGCTCCGAATATGAATTGGCAAATCGTTGCACTTGTTGATGGAATGGGGGCCCGTTTACCATGGCTGAAGTAATTATCAGCTCACCCAATTGTCACCTCTGGCGAGAATTCCGGCCTCAGCCAATTTGAATGTGTTGCCGGGTCTTGTCGAATGAGCCGCAACTTGAGAATAGGCATAATTTCGCCACACTGCTGCCACATGTTCGACAGTGCCCGTCTTGAGAAGTCTGTCACTTTCTCTACCATAGCTGCTTTGCCCACAACTGCACCAGATCCTTGCTCCAGATGTTTCTCGCTGCTGTGCTCGGTTTTATCAAAGAAAATTCTTATCTGCCCAATAGGCTGATATTTTCAGTGATAACCATTAGCTACTATCTTCTCCGTCGACTGGAGGGCCAGATTTCTCTGATTAGGGCATCAGCAGTGCTAGGTTGCCGAATTCTGGCGATTTCGAGGCGTGGTCCTTTGGACACGGGTTAAATTTGACGGCGGGTACCAGATGAAGGCCGGTTTCCCAGGAAAGGAGGGTTACCCGTTAGCCAATCTGCAGGCTACCTGGCACGTCCACGGGTGGCGGAAAGTGGCGCGGCCTTCAGTGAAGGTCAGCTGCGAAATAAGCAGGCTTTCGGGTCTGGCGAATAAGCAGTCGCGGACGCAGCAGCAACAGTTTTACCAGGATGTGGTGGGCTGAGGTTTGGCGCACCGACTGACTTGTAAAATGTCGCAAAGCCCAATGACGACACTGTGACATGGCGAGCGTGAACCGCCATTAAATAGGTTTGCTTGCCACCAACACTACTGTCTTGTGGTAAGGTTCGTGAGCCAAAGTGCTAGAGGAGACAACCTTGAACAAAGAATCCGAGCGGCCGTTGGAGACCCGCCTGTATTCAAAATTCCCAAGAAACCTTATGATGTCTCCTTACCTTACTGCGACCAATTCTATGGCGTCCGCGGGAACCGAGGCGCTCCGCAACCCTTGTCCGGTGGTGCGGGCGAATAATGTGCAAGCTGGACTGCTAAACAAAAAGCGGACTCTTGGTATTTGATGCTGGAATGTGCGAGCATTTCTGGAACTTGGTACTCTAAGTCTGACAGCGCACAGCCTCCATGAATATCATGTGGATGTTTGTTGCTTGTCAGAGGTCCGACTCCCCAACTCAGGCGCCCGAGAAATCAAAATCCCGGGGGTCAATTCTCATTTCGCCTTGTATCACAGTGGTCCGAGTGACTCATCTGGTAGACACGGTGTGGCTATTGCCCTCTCGGAAGAAACTAACCGTGCACTACTACCATTGGAACCAGTCAACGACCGAATGGCCTTTTTTCGACTAAAAGGCCATTTTACGAACATCTCGGTAGTATCTGTGTATGCACCTACGTCGGCGGCTGAACAGTAAGAGAAAGATAATTTCTACTCGCAGCTGCAGGAGCTAGCCTGCACGACTCCCTCGCCGAGATCTGCTAATTGTTGTCGGGGACTGGAATCGCCGGACTTGGCCCATTGACCAGACAACCAGCCACCTTCTTGGCTGTTTTGGGCTTGGCTCTCGAACGGACAGTGGTGAGAGGATGCTGCAGTTTGCCGAACAGAACCGACTGTTTGTTACCAACACATGCTTTCAGCATTGTCACAAACATCCACTGACTTGGTATTCGAAGGATGGCTGTACCGCCAGTCAGATCGATTGCATTTTAGTTGGTTCACGGTTTCGCAGCTGGGTCCACGATAGCAGGTCGATGCGAGGTGCCAAAACTGGTAACGTCCACGGGTCTGACCATGTTCTCGTTCGCACTCGCCTGAAGGTTCACCTCTCATCTGTGCCCAAACTGCCACGCGCGAGACGCCTTGATGTCGCAAAGCTCTGGCAAACCAACACTACCGAGGCTCTAAGCACAGAAATCCAGTCCCTTCTTATGATCCAGGCTGACAACAAGGGCAGTTCCAAGTGGCCATTACTGAAGACATCCATCTATGGGGCAGCTGAGAAGATTCTTGGATTCACTCAGCGGCGCCGCAGGGACTGGATCAGTGGAAGAACCTTGCAGCTATCGGCCGAGACGAATCGTGCCAGGTCTCGGAACGATGCCTCCTTCCGCCAACTTCGAAAGCTGACAGCAAAGTCGGCTAGAGATGACCGGCAGAAGTATTGGTCCGAAACGGTGACTTCTATGGAGCAGGCTTCTAATGTTGGTGACACCCGAACATTGTATCAAATCATACGCCAGGTGAGTGGTGAGCCCCCGATACTCTGTGATTCTGTTCGTGATGTGAATGGAGGATTAAGTGCCGACAACTCGGCCAAGGTCGATCGCTGGCGTGAACACTGCGAGAACCTCCTCAACTTTGACGAACAACCTATCACACCCTCCCTCTCCTCCACAACGGAGTTTCAATCCCCTCCTGCCTACGCAGTGTCGTGTGACATCCCTTCCGAAGACGAAGTTACTGATGCAATGCAGAGGCTACGCACAAACAAGGCGTGCGGAGAGGACGGTGTTCCTGCAGAAATCTACAAGTCCTGTGTCGACACCCTGGCTCCTCGGCTCCATGAGGTGATTGTACAGGCGTGGCGAGAAGAGACCGTTCCCGATGACTGGGGCTCAGGTATCCTTGCACCTGTCCACAAGAAGGGAGATAAGACAAGATGCGAGAACTACCGTGGCATAAGTCTTATTGATGTTGCTGCA